>JAPYXD010000057.1:1900000-1951313 GCA_030998225.1 Diplolepis rosae
TCAGTTCTGTAAACCTGAAAAGTGTAGAGTAAAGTATGAAAGAGTGCATTAAAGATTTCTAAAAATATATATTATTAATTGTAGTCTAATTTAAAAAAAACCAATTTTTTATTCAATCAAAAAATACTAGAGCCTTCCGTTTATACTACTCTCGGCTTTACTCGGGAGTTCAGTAAACTATGAATAATATGAGTAATTTTTCTCATCTAACTCTTTTATGACAATTCCTGTTTTATTCTATCAGTTTTTATAATTTATTCAAAAGTTTCACAATATCAAGTTATATAGATTCTTAAAGCTTGATAAGTTCTTGATTCATAATTTTTTCTTAATCAATTTATAATTACTTCTTTATTTTTCGCTTAAGTTTTATAAATTAAATTGATTTTATGAAAATTTAAACAGAAAAACTCTTGATAACTTTATTACATAGAATATAAAAAATATACATAGGATTTAGAATTCACATAAATTTATTAAGCATAGAAATAATTAGGAATTTACAATTGTAAAATACATTTTTTGAAAATATACAACACAGAAAATAAAAGAATCTTTTTATAAATGTTTTTATACAAGATACTTTTTGATAGTGATGCAACTTTTAAATATACATATCAAAATTTAGTTTCATTAAAATTCGTATTAAATATTAATCGCATCATAATATATTGTAAACATGTATTAATAATAAATCATCATTATTAATACTTAATAATACTTAATACTTAATAATTGATATTGAATTTTTTTTTATATTTCCTAAATAATTTATAAAAATATGATTGGCTGCGATTGCCCGATGCTCATTTTACTGAACTATCGTTTGAAGATCCTCGAGCGTCAGTGATATACACTTCACGTTAACCCACTGACGCATATGGATGTTTTGTCCTAGATCACATTTTACTTAACTCCTCACATAAAATGTTAAGCCCATTGAGCCTTAAATAGCATATGGCTATCCTTTGTTGTACAACATACAATTAAAGACGAATAACTATTATCTCAAACATTTTTCTATAAAATTTATTTCCTCCAAAACATTTTGCCATTGTAGGACTTTTGATCCACGCTGTATAATTTAGCATATTCAATGATTTCCGAGCGGTAACTTTATTATAATATATTAGAAATTAGATAGAAAAGTATACATTTTTTCTCGGCTGGCAATTGAAAATGAAATTTTTTACACAGACATTAACATTTTCAACTATCACTATATCTTACATGTTATTACAGGTCTGATTAATAGTGTGGTCCAGTTGTTTTGGAATATGATTTGTTGCACATATACACAAAACTTGCAGCAGACCGATGATAAAAGGAAGTGTAAATCAACGAGCAGTGAAAATGCGTCTGATGCTGTTGACCTCTTCAATATTACTAAAGAAGTTGATATTGGGCTGAAACCTCAATAACAGTGATATCTTCCAAATATGAAACAATGTGTACAATGTAATTTATTTTCTGAAAAGTGTAAATACTTGGAAATAAATTATTCGAATGCAGTTCCTACATACAATATACAAATATTTATTTTAATAAATAGTATTATAGAAAATAATATATCATACATCAGCTATTTATGAATCATATTTCAAAAATGAAAAAAGCTTAACTTAGATATTTTTTTTTTCCCTAGAGTACTTGGTTAAGTGAACGGCCATAGAATTTTCTGACCGTTCTCTGACTTTTCACTCATCTTTCTCTGACCTTGCATTATTGTAGCTAAGAACGGTAAAAAAAACATTTAAAGCATTGCAACTATAATTCTGTGGCAAAATTTGAATTAGGTGTAGCAATAAATACAATTATTTAATTTTTTAACGATAAAAACTAGAAAAACATCATATACCTGTCACTGAAGACAGTGCAGTGGCTCACCATTTGAACAAGTAAGACAAAAGTAGTTGTGTCTCACTCCAACCACTGGTCAACCCTGACGGAGGAGACGTTCTGCAAATAGTGAACCGCTGCACTGCCTTTAATGACAGGTGTAGCATGTTTTTCTAACTTTTTTCACCGAAAAATAAAATTATTGTATTTATTCCTACACCTTCTAATTCAAGTTTCACGACAGAATTATAATTGCAATGCTTTAAATGTTTTTTTACTGTTCTTAGCCATAATAATGCGAGATCAGAGAATGGTCAGTGAACAGGCAGAGAACGGTCAGAGTATTCTATGACCGTTTACTTAACCGAGTCCGATATGGTTCCCTATATCAAGTGCATAGTCGAAAAATTATAAAAGCAGTCACTAGAATCCAAATTGTTGTCTCGCAGTATCAGTCTCTAGCGATTATTGTAAATCTGAAGGTATATTAAAATAGACGATTTACAGCATGACGTATTTAACAGTTTTTCGTTTGCTGGTTATTAGGGAGGTCCTTATTTATAGTGTAATTTTTGTTTATAAATAATTTGCTCCCATCACTGGTGGAATTTGTTCGTATGCCCAAAAAAGAAAGTACGCAAAATTTTAGCCAAATTGGTTAATATTTACCCACCAAACATGGACCTTGAAATTTCCCACGGGATTTACATAGGAAAAAACACGCAAAAAAAAATCTGCTTCACTTTTTCAATTTCTATTCCAGTCATTCTATTTCCGAGGAAAAAAATGTGCACGGTATTCTTAAAATCTCTGCATAGTCAAAAACTCAAAATTTTGGAAAATCATAAAATGGCGGCCATCTAATAACTGTAAGAATTAGCATTTTTGGGCCATTTTGTAATTTTCCAAAATTTTGAGCTTTTGACAATGAAGATATTTTAAGTATACCATGCACATTTTTGTCCATGGAAATAGAATGACTGGAATAAAAATTGAAAAAGTGATGCAGATTTTTCGATTTTGCGCACGCAAAAATATGCGTAGCTGCCACAAAGAAATATATCGCTGTTCCAGCTATATTATTAACTATCCTAACCATAAATATGGCTGATATAACCTAAAAAATCTTTGTGACAGCTACACATTTTTTCCGTGTGTGATTTCACCTATGGAAATCCCATGGGAAATTTCAAGGCCCACGTTCAGTGGGTAAATGTTAACTGATTTGGCTAAAATTCTGCGTACTTCTGTTTTTTTTGAGCAGACAAACAAATTCCGCGACTGGTAAGGAACGAATAAAAATAAAAATAATAATAAGGACTACCCTACTGGTTATGCAGTCGGTACTAAGCCAGTTTCACGCCAATGGTTGGCGTATTTCCTGAGTCGTAATTTCACCAGTACCGACGATTAGTACTGTGGCAGAAAAAAAACTCAGTTCGAGGCCAACAGTTAACACGGTACTGACATGCAGTATACTGGCATTACTATTCATTACGAACCGATGTGCTATCCTGCAGATGGTTGTAGCTACTGGATAAGGTCTTACTTTCTAACTTGGGGATTAATTTTTTTTATAAAAAGAGTTGATTTTAATGATATATCATATTTCTAAAGGCTTTGCAGTCCGGGGAAAAATTCCATAAGAATTGTTGAGTTGTACATTTTTTATTTCAGTACGTACGACATATTAGTTTTCAGTTATAAAATAGAAATTTATAATTAAGATGACAAAAATGAATCTAGAGCTTCTTTCAAATTATAGGAGGTTTCATACAGATGAGAAGAAATGTTTGTAAAAGCATTTGTTCATTCTATGTTATTCTTCAAGTTTCAGACGACTGCGTAAGAAGCCAGTAATAGATGCACTTTTGAAAGAGTTGAATGTGTTTTTCTTTCTTCTTGAAAACCTAAAATTTGTATTTTTAAGGTCGCTGATAGGTATATGGTTTACCGTAAGGCCCAACTTTAGCATTCATTTTCTCAACTTTCAATTGTCTATAGTAGCTGTTCACTACGAGCCATAAGTATGCACAAATAACTGCAACGTAAAATTAAGTAAACATTAATAATACGTACGTTTAATATTATGAACAAATGTATTTTCATTGTCATAACCTTCAAATACCTGGTAAGAAGCTTCCAATTAAACTGAATTAAAATGCAGACAAAAATTGACAAAAACGGGATTGGATAGGTATTAAAACGATTTTGAATTCATCGGGATTGCATTGGATTAACTTTTTAGTTAAACCGATTGCTCCGGGTTAAAATGTTGACGATTAATACTTTATAGAGGGAAGTAAATTGTCTGCAACTTTTGAAGTCGCCTCTTTTGCCATTAAGTAGACATAGATTGATTTCAGTTTCTATCATTGCCAATAGAAATAAAATGTATTCAAACAGACACTTAAATTAAAAATTAAAACCATTTAAATTCCTAATCAATCCCGTTTTTGGCAGTTTTTGTCAGTACTTTAATTCAGTTTAATTGGAAGCTTCTTACAGGATTTATACGTGCGGTCTCACAAGCTGTATCACGTTTCTGATTTTGAGTTCTTACTCTCCCTAGCGGAACGGTTGAGAGAGTGGTCAGAGAATACTCTGACCGTTCTCTGACCTCGCATTATTATGGCTAAGAACGATAAAAGAAGACATTTAAAGCATTGCAATTATGATTCTGCGATCAAATTTGAATTAGCAAACGTTTTTGTCGTTTTTAGTCATAATAATGCGAGGTCAGAGAACGGTCAGAGTATTCTCTGACCGTTCCCTCAACCGGGTCTGCTAGGGCTTCCGCTAATATCTAATTTTTCATATAAAATAATAAGTAAGAAGAATAATAATAAAAGTTTTTGACATTTTGTTTTATTTTTAATAAATTCAAATGTCTCTTCCCTTATGAAAAAGAAGTATGGTAATTATTGAATGTAATTCAAGATTAAAAAAATTTGAAAACCTTTCTGTGGAAAACAACGACGCTTTCGACTGCGCTGGGATTCGAGCCCAGGTCTTTCGATTGCCGGTCCTGGGCTCGAATCCCAGCGCAGTCGAAAGCGTCTTTTTCTCCACAGAAAGATTTTCAAATTCTTTAAATATTGAATTCATTTGCATTTATTTGCGATATAAGAGTTTGAAATTGTCTACGAGGACACCTGTCGACAACGTATCCTATCTGATACGCGACTGGTAATCTTCCGATAATGTAGGCAGTGACAAAAATTTCAAACTCAACTAATTAATTGAATTTGATACTTTTTTCACAAATAAGTATGGGAAATCCAATACTTTTTTATGAAAATAGTACTGGAGCCAATACGTACGAATAATTATTTTTTACATTCTCATCATGGATGAGAAGGTATTGGTTTTATGTGAAAAATGACTTTTTTTTATATAGGTTTATATATTCATATAACGTCTGTTCGGAAAATATCGATCTTTGTGCTGTAACTTTTCACGTAGCTGCTCTATTATCAAAAATTAGTTTAGACCGAACGAATGAAACAAAGAATCTACATCCAATTTTGCCATAAGCTTGGCCATTTGTGTCCTAAAACCATCGGTATGATTTGATAAGCGTTCGACGATAAATTTATGAATGAAGATCGAATCAAGGAGTGGTTTACGCGATCTAAAAGTGATCATACTTCCAAAAAAAGTGTTCCTTATTCTGGAAACATCAACACTCGTAGAAGACAAAAATTTGGCAGATTGATCTGATTGGCCCCATTTTAAAAACATTTGAATATGATTTATTTAATCGGATTTAATCAGGCGAGACATTTTGAATCCGATTTATAGATCGGTTTCAATGATGTTTTTGAAATGGGGCCAATTGTATGAATCGGTCCCAATCGGATCCAATTATTTTTTCTACAAGGGAAGAAAATGCTCACCATGGGAGTGAAGCCAAATGAGAGATAAATGGGAACATACACGGCAGTCAAAGCACATGAACCACCACTTATGCTAGGAACTTTTAAGTGCACTTCATGTTCTGTTCTTCTGCTCCTTTGCCCAAATTATTTGTTATATTAGCTCTCTTAGCTCTCACTTTTGCTAGGACGTGTTTTCAACTTTTCCATTACGGCTTTATCCCCATGATACTCACTGATTTTTTTAAAACCAAGAATGTGTTATTTATGACGAATACGTTTCAAGAAGTCAAATGGTAGTCAAGGAGCAGTATCTAGTTGAAGTTTTAAAGCGCCTCCGCGGCACAGTGCGAAGGAACCCGGTGAGAAGATTTACATTGGAAACGATTAAAAAGTTCAATTGCTTCCAATCCTTGATTCTACATTTTTTTGAATTCATGAAACGAGTTATAAAATGAGAAAAATTGAATCGGTTTCAATCGTATTCTAAAAACTTTAGTATGGTAGATAACAACCTCAAATAAAATTGAAAACACTTTTTTAGACTTGAAGGTTCAAAAAAAGCCTTAAAGTATGAAAATTCGAAACATCTCATAATATTTGGAATTAAGCTTCATAAATTAATTGGTAAACGCTCTTTATATTCAAATCCCACATCATAATACCCTATAGGGTGATCAGCCTAGGGTCTTAAAATGCTGTTGAGTTATCCATTATTCTACAAACGAAATGAAAATATACCGTTGTTGGATGTAATTGAGCATTGTAATTTTCAAGCTTTTTGAAAAGTAATAAAGAATGTTCACAAAAATTTCGTAAAAATGAAGGATTGAAATAGATTAAACTTCTTTCATTTTAAATCTTATTTAATGAACTAAAAATATGTGCAATCAAGGATATCAAAATATTTTAATATCATTATGAATATTCAAGACATAACAGATCTGTCTCAGTAATTTTTTATTCATTTCCCAAAATTTCAAGACGATATTTCATTTTCCGTGAAAATGTAGTTACAGAACTGTAATTGCCGATAAAATTTCAGTTTTACATTTTAGAATAAAAAAAATCTAAGAATTTCTTCTGAAAAGAAGTTGACAGACGTCCCTTATTATTTTCCGATACATTTACCAAATTTTGAGCAAGATATTTTATAAACAAAAAAAGTTATCTTACATGGTTGGATTGACATATAATTTTTGTCACGTGACCTGCTTGGCCCATGGCCTTCAAGGATAATATTTCGATTAAAAGTATATAACTTTCTCATATCAAATAATGTGCCTTACCATTAAATAGAAGTCCAAGTATCAAGCACGCAACGCCTTCTAAAATGTGCTTCTGGAGGAAGAACATAATTGATGTGTATAAGACACTGATGAAAATGCCAGGAATAGCAACCATAGTTAAAGTAACCCATGGAAGCATACATAACGTTTTTCGCTAAACAACAAAAAATTTACATGACATAGCTATACAACTATTATTATTTATTATCCCTTTGTAAATAAAATTTACAAATACATTTAGTAAGAAATTTGAACTATACGTTAACTAAAATTTTACTCTGAATAAGCCAAATTTCACTGTGAATAATTAAAATTCACTTAGTAATCGATTGATTTTTTACTAAAAATTAGTAATTTTTTTTACTAATTCAGGTGATAAGAATTTTAATTAATTTAAAATGTAGAAATCAATGTTTTCTCCTTGGTGTAAAATTACAATTAGATTTACGGATTATAGAATTTTATAAACTTTCATGGAAAAATTTAATTATTCATACACTGAGAAAAGAGATTCTTAGATCCAAAGAAATGTATTTAATTGATTCCATTTCTTTGTATCAAACAATTCGTTACCCAATTCAATTAAATATTTTTTAGAAGCATGAAACGCGTGCTTTGATTCAAAGAAATAATTTATTTGATAGGCATTTCTTCAATACAAAGAAATATTTCTTTGCTTGTGAATGTGAGCGAATTAATTCAACCAATTCATTTCTTTGAAACTAAGTACCTAGTTTATTTGAATCTTGTTTTCGCACTCAAAGAAATATTTATTTGATTCAATAAGTCCTATTTTTTGAATTCAACAAGACGTATTTGAATCAAATAATTTATCCACGGATGAATCAAGCTTTAGGTTTTCTTGAATCAAGGAAATATTTATTTAATTGAGGCATTCATTAATTAATTTAGGAAGATATTTATTCGATTCAAAGAGTTGATACATGGATATCAATGTAACGTTTCTTCATATCAATAAAATATTGTGTTTACATTAATATTTATTTCTTTCGTTGAAAGAAATGTTTCTTGTGAACAGTAGAATGGAAGAATTCATTCAAAAATGAACATTTATTTCAAAGAAAACAATATTTTGTTGAAATGACTGCAAGTACTTTCAGTTAAAATAAATAATTTCATTTATATAAATGTTTGGCATCATTGTTACAATTGTCAATCTTTTTGAACTTTCAACATATTTTGTAGAATTAAATCTTTATTAGATTTCTCCTAGGAAATATCCGCCTACATTATCAATATAAAATAATTTAAACCAAAAAAACCATTTTTTAAAAGAAAGAAATATTTTTTTGAAAAAACTGTAGATATTTTTCGTTTAAAACATTTGTTTATTTAATTTAAAGGTTTTCCATATTTGTTATGATAACATATTTTTTAAACTTGAAACATATTTCATATAATTAAATGTTTATTGGATTCCTCCTAGAAAATATTCGCTTGCATTATGAATATGTAATAATTTAGACCAAACAAACCATTTTTTCAAAGAAAGAAGTATTTTTTCGGAAAAACTGTGGTATTTTTCGTTTATAAAATTTGATTATTCCATTTAAACGTTTGGCGGAGTTGTTATGATTACATGCTTTTTTAAACTTGAAACATATATTTTAGACAGAATTGAGAATTTATCATTCTCGTTCTAAGAAACATTCACTCTCATTATCAACTCGAAATGTATCATTCCAATCAAATATTCGTCCCACCGTAGTATCCATTTTTTTCTATATTCAACTGTTTGTCATAGTTGATATAAACATACATATACATACTTTCAAATGTGAAATATATTTCATAGGGTTGAAGATTTATCAGTCTCTTCAAAGGAAATATTCGTTTTGATTCACAATATCAAATATATCATTTAAAACTTAATTCAATTATAATTACTTTTTTATTTTTCACTTTGGTTTTTTAAATTAAATTGATTTTACAAAAATTCAAACAGCAAAAGTCTTGATAAATTTATAACATAAAATCTCAAAAATCTACACAAGATTTAGATTTTACATAAATTTCTTAGGAACAATAATAATTTGGAATTCACAATTGTATAATTTATATTTTGAAACTATACAACACAGAAAATAAAAGAATTTCCATTTAAATGTTTTTACACAAGATTCTTGTTTATATTAATGTAATTTTTGAATATATATTTTAAAATTTAGTTTCATTAAACTTCATACGTATAGTTATAATAAAAATGTATACTAAATATTAATTAATAATTATATTATATATTTATCAATAATCATAATTATAATAATTTAAAAAAATATTTTATGAATAATTTATAGAAATAGTTGATTTATTTTTACTTGAGTGAGGTTCAAAAGCTCTAGTCACGACACATTTCTCTCACAAGCTCTGAATAACTCTTGCAGTCACTATATAAGAAAGTTCCAAATTTTACGTCTCAGGATTGTAAGCGAGCGTGTACGTGATTCGACGAAAGCGTATCGTCCTATGTACAAGTTTTAGTTATTAGGTTTATATTTGCGAAGTTGTATATTTAAGTGTATTTGTGATAGAAAATATGATTGGCTGCGACTGAATGGTGTGAATGTAATTGTATGATGTTTATATATGTATGTATCGGATGACAAATGGCAGGTTCGAGGTAAGAATTTTTTTGTTATTTAAGAGAACCATGACAACGTTTATACTTGACTCCTTACAATTCATGAAGTTTATATTACTTTAAATTTAAGAAATATTTCTTAAATTTCAAAACACGTTTATTCATATCAGTAACATCTTTTTGATACAAATCTCTAACCTACCATAGGCAATATTATCGTTCTTTCTATCCATTATTACTCAATACACTTTACTACTTGACCATTTTAAACAGTAAATCACATCTTCGGAGCAAATAATTATTTAATCCTACCAAAAATTATCTCCTCATTTCAAAGAAATATTTCTCTCAATTTACAATTCGCTCATTACAAACAAGGAATCAGATATTGGAATGGAAAACAAATTTACTTGAACCAATGCAAATTTTTTTGAATTAATGTATTGTTTCTTTGAAGATGCATCACATCATTTTACATCAAAGAATTCACTTCTCTTATCAAATAATTGCTACACAATGTTAATAACATATTTATTCAATCTAATGAATATTTAATAGTACTAGAAAAACATTTTTTTGCTTTAATTATTCATTTTTTAAAGACAATAAAAATATTTCTTTGATCTAAAAAAATATTTATTCGTCACCATCCAGCTCAACCATTTATTTGAATCAAAGAAATATTCTTTGATTCGAATATTCTTTTTTCTCAGTGTAGATGTTTATAATATTTTATGAATTAATAACAAACTGAAATTCGATTTCCGGATTTTAACAATTCATAATATTTTATGATTTTTTTTTTGTGTTTCCATAAAAAACTGTACAATTTTTCTATTTATCATAGAAAATTCCTAAATTTCATATCTTAATTTCTGTTCCTATATTAAGTATATCTAAGATAATAAATTTGAGCATTTTTAAAATAAATATAACTTACTTTGATAGCACCAATAATTAAAAGTGTTGAATAAAATATTGTCATGCACAGAAATATAGTAAAAACAATTCGTGCTATATTTTTATCTACATTGATGATTATTGTTTTCCAATCAGCGTTCACAGTGAAAAGTACAATAATTGTTGCAATTGATAGAATCTGAAACAATATTTAAATAAATAATAAAAAAACAAGCAAAGTAGAAATATTATGTGGTAAATATATTTTGTGTCCAAACGGGCGGAAGAAGTCGCATTGCATGCTTGTGCGTAGAGCGGCATGCAGTCAATTGTGCCTCGGCGTCAAAATTGGGCGAAATGTTCATACCGCCCGCTTCAAAGGGCGATAATGTTCATACCGCCCGCTTCAACGGGCAAAATGTTCATACCGATCGAAACTTGACTGCCCGCGGCTAACTACGCACTCGCACGCAACGCGACTTTTTCGACCAATTTGGACACAAAACGTCGTGTGTACCTCGAGCGACATGGTAGCGATGTGACTCGTGTGAATACCGCTCTCGCTACGTTCGGGCGGGTACAGTTCGCACTCGTCACAATCGCCACCATGCCGCCCTTGGTACACAATCTACTATTGTATTTCCAAAGCATGCGAATCAATGATTCAATAGTACATTGTGCAACTAGGGAAAAAAAAATTTATTTTGCGAGTGTGAAGTTTGATGCCCGAGCAAAGCGAGGGTAACAACCACACGAGTAAAATAAATGTTTTTCCCGTGTTGCACACGATTTTTTTTCTACTAGCGGGCCAGAAAGTGGATTTGTTTGCCCCGCACGGGGCAATAAAGTCTACTAGTAAAGCCCGCTACCCAGGTGCGAATTGACCGTCGGCCCACGGTTGGGCCAACCTTGTTAAAGTTGGTCCAACCTTGTTGGCCAGAGGTCGGGCCAACTAGTGAAATGATAACGCTATCCGTCCATTGGCGTGAACAGTTGGCCCGACGCTCGGTGCCGGAGATGGGCCGTCCTAGGTCAAAATATGCTTGTACCCGTGTAGAAAATGAAATCAGGGCAGTATCAGGCCCTGATAAGGTACATTATTTGATTACTACATTATTAGCACGTTATCGATACATTATTTGTAATCGCACGCTTGAATTAAAAATTTCATATTCGCTTTTGGATTCGAACCCTCTAACCTACCTATATTATCTTCATAACTAAACGCATTCCTAACGCCTACAGCCTCTCGGCTATTCTTGTTTACCATATTCCGAATAAAATCTCGCTTATAAGCTACTGCTGCATAGGCCGTATAAGATGGGTCTGTACCCTGTTGATGAGCAATGTTTTTGTTTCAGGTATTTTAATCAGTTACGGGTTTAAAATTTTTACACTTTCAATGACTGAATTAAATTTCTATATAACACAGTATTTTTGTATGAAACTTGGAAAAAACTTTTTTATCAAATACATTATCTTATAAGAAGTTGTATACTTTAGAAGTATACATTCTTACAGTACTTTAGTAATAATTTACATAGTATACAACTTTTTACATTTTAATGTCAAGATTTTTTTTTAAAATAGGGCAATGCCCGCACGGTTATAATCTAGTTGATAATATGCCGACGATTGGTTCAATCATGGCCCAAAGATGGGCCGACCAAACTATCACGGTCATCTAAGGTAATTCGCCAAGGTTGGCCCGACAGTCGGTTCGAGTCTGGGCCATAGTTGAGCCGACGGTCGGGCACATCTTTGATGCCGATGTTGGCTGCTAAAGTTGGTAAAACCGAAACTACCACAGTTGGTCCAACTATGATCACCAAACCTTGGTTGCCAGAGTAGAGCCAACCGTGGACCGATGGTCCAACTCTGGCAGCCGACCGAAATTCGCACCTGGGAGGTTGGCCTGACAGGTCGGTTTGAGTCTGGGCCATAGTTGGACCGACGGTTGGTCATGCAATGGTCACGAACTCTAGTTAATAATATGCCAACGATTGGTTAAACCATGGCCCAGAGGTGGGCCGACTGAGCTGTCACGGTCATTTAAAGTAATTCGCCAAGGTTGGCCTGACAGGTCGGTTTGAGTCTGGGCCATAGTTGAGCCGACGGTCGGGCACATCTTTGGTTGCCGATGTTGGCTGCCAGAGTTGGTAAAACCGAAGATACCACAGTTGGCCCAACTATGGTCACCAAACCTTGGTCGCCAGAGTAGGGCCAACCGTGGCCCGATGGTCCAACTCTGGCAGCCGACTGAAATTCGCACCTGGGTGACTGGCTTTGAAGTTTTCATGCCCGAGTGCCGTGCGAGCTCTATCTGCCTATACTCAGAATTTCATATTAATTCGTAAGAATATCCAATCTTTGAACTTTATTTTCTCAAATGATTCATAGAAATTATACATTTTGCGTACTCAGAATTTTCACGGACTTTCTACTGAATATACTTTTGGAAATTGTTATACTTTTTCCAGGATTATTGATCTAATTGTACAAGAACGGTACTTCTAGTTTTACGTAACTTTTGAACGTATATGAAAGTCGAGCACTCTGTCATGTAAATTTCCCAGTACTTATTTTTTCCGTGTACAATTCATTAAAAAGTATAAAACATTCAAGAAATAATCCTGAAGTGTTCATTAAATTTCTGAGAACGTAGTACTAGAATTTGTATAACAATCTTGTATGAAAGTTTCAAAGATAGTTCAAGAAACTTTCGTTGGCTCTTGAAGGAAATTTGACGGCAGAATTCTAGAGTTTTTATAAAACTCGCAAACTAAAGTTTCGAAGCCAGTTCAAGAAACTTTCATTAACTGTTCGGACTTTCATGAAAATTTAGCAAACTTGCGTTTCCTAAAAAAAAATTTACGTGGATTATTTTCTAACCGTTTTATTTATTACTGAAACTTAATTTTATTTTATTTATGGACAATCATTTACAACAAAACTCATATTTACGTACTCATCATAGATGGTAAAAATTTGCCTCAATGTTTCTGTTTTCACGACAGACAGCGAGTAATGATTGACATAATAAACTTTACTATTATGATGAGACTTTTTCACAACTTTTTCCAATAGTTCTGGTTTAATCTCTAAAATGGTACTTCTTCTCACAAAACGTAATAAATTTAGCCATCAAATTATTTTCCGTGAATAATGAGAAGGGCAAAAAGAATGGGTTAAGTCACGTGTCTGCGATCAGAAGAAAGAGCACCCTACATTTTTTGCCCCGGGCCCCAAAATGTCTAGGTGCGCCCCCGGTAACATATACTTACAATACTGCCTGCACCACTGAACAATGTTCCTGTTTTTAGTGACCACAATCTGAGAAATGACTTGAGTTTCAGCATGCTGAAAGTAAAACAAAACAAGAGTTCATTATTAGAAGCATACTATAATATTATTTTCCCTGTCACTCGACTTATACCAGGAGCACTTAAGTCCGCATGCAAGGAAAATTCAATAATTTCAATCGCTAACCCATTTAACTTTTCACCACTATTTCCTTTATATTGAGTGAAATTTAAAAAAATCATAAAGCAATTTCTGTATTCTTGAAAAGACATTAATAAGTAGAACAAAGTAAATAAAAATTCACGTGATTTGATTGTACCCACGTATGAACTTATTTTCTCAACGAATTAAGATTGATTAAGGGCGTTCCCTAGCGGACCCGTGTGAGAGAACGGTCATAGAATACTCTGACCGTTCTCTGACTGTTCTATGACCGTTCTATGACCTCGCATTATTACGGCTAAGATCGGTAAAAAAGACATTAAAAGCTTTGCAATTATGATTCTGTGGCGAAATTTGGATTAGAAGGTGAAGCAATAAATACAATTATCTTATTTTTCAGCGATAAAAACTAGGAATACATCATGTACATGTCATTGAAGGCAATGCGGTGGTTCACCATTTGCGGAACGTGTCCACCAATAGGAAACCTTCACGGTGGAGACGTTCCGCCAATTGTGAACCACTGCACTGCCTTCAATGACAGGTATTATGTTTTTCTAGTTTTTATCGCTGAAAAATAAGATAATTGTATTGATTGCTTCACCTTCTAACCCAAATTTCGCCACAGAATCATAATTGCAAAGCTTTTAATGTCTTTTTTACCGATCTTAGCCGTAATAATGCGAGGTCATAGAACGGTCATAGAACAGTCAGAGAACGGTCAGAGTATTCTATGACCGTTCTCTCACACGGGTCCGCTAGGGTTGGAATAGTATAAGCGAAAATTTCCGATAAGAAGGCTTTTGCCCTAAATAGTATTACAAATTTCCAATACCTTAGAGTCTTTCTTCTGTCGATCATTTTTAAATCCGTGTGCAGAAATTGAAAAAGTTAATATTCAATCCTTTTAAAATCGTGTAAAAAGAATCCTTAAAAAAATGTTATTGTCGTTATATGAGTGGAAGTAAATTGTGACGACGTTAATGATTAATAATGTGCTTTTAAAAACTTTTCACTCACTAATTATTGGGGAAAAAATAATTAATAATAGAAAGAAATGATAAAATAAAAGGGATTAAAAAATGTTCTCAAATTCGCTCTAGAGAAATTCAAGTAAAGTATCCACAAAAAGCTGTCGCCGTTAGACATACATATAGAAAAGTATTAATTCAAGAGATAAATTATTCCTATAAATAGAAATAAAAATCCAAGGGCAAAAAATAAATCAGAAAGAATTCAATAATAATCACCTCACCCTTGGACGTAGAAGTTTACAAAAATGCCCGATGTGAAATTTAAGGTTGGGCCATTACTGGACCAATGTTTATTACTGGTCGCATAAGGTTAAACCATTCTTGGCCTCCAGTAGTGGACAAATGATGGCAAAATTCTGGGATGATAACGTCGTTGTCGAGGTTTGGCCTGCCAGATTGGGTCCAAGCATTGGCCAAGACTGGTTGCCGATCTTAAAATATTGGGAAAGGCTTGGCTATTAGGAATAGACCAATATTGGTTATTTTTCGGCTCGACTGAACCTTGGGCTACCAACATTTGTCCAAGATTGGGACACTTTTTTTTACCAATATTAATTTATTTAAATAAGATTTTGATTATTATTTCATTTGTAAGCATTTTTCTCTTTTATTTAATTACTCAGTAATATATTTTATTCAATAATATGTTTAATAATTATTCATTATTTTCCGTGAAGCCGAAAATAATAAGAGTAATCTGGACTTCAGTTTAAGTACAGCAGCCAGCTGTAATAAGTGGTGAAAGGACATAATGAGTTGTGACAGAAGCAGATACAAAGCTCTCTCCATTTACATTATTTAGAAAATATTAAACTTATGAGAAATACACAACGAGAAGGGATACAGTATTCCGAAATTTCAGGGCGATATTCCATTTCCTGCGGAAATGGCTTTACAGAGCTGTAATTGCCAAAAACTCACAGATTTAATTTCTCAAAATTAAACTTTTTGCAAAATTTATACTAAAACAAAGTTAACAGACTATCGTTACCGTCTTTTATTACATGCTTTAAATTTTCAAGTAGATATATTAGGAACAAAGGAAGTTATCTTACATGGTTCGATTAACTTATAAATTTGATCACATGACCCGGTTGATCCATAGCTACTGGCTACTGGATTTATACCTGGGTTTTGTCCCCGATTTATACACGGAGCTTAACCGGGTTCTATCTGGGATCGCATAATATCTTTACTCGGTTTCTACATGGTTCTTATCTGGGACCTTTGAAATTTTTATCCGGTTTGTATTCGGCTCCTTAAAATACTTATACCCGGTTCTTATCCGGCACTTAATCCGATTCTATCTGGGTTGATATAATATTGTGTCCGGTTTCTATATGGGTCTTATCTGGGCTCTATAAGATTTTTAACCGGTTTGTAGCCTGGTCCTCAAAATACGTATACTCGGTTCTTATTCGACGCTACTGGATTTGTACCCGGTTTTTGTCCCCGGTTTATAACCGGAGCTTAACAGGGTTCTATCTGGGATCGCATAATATCTTTACACTGAGAGAAAAAGTACAGGGAAAATTCGAGTTAAGACCTTCATATTTACCGTTTTTAACGGCAACGAGGAATATTCGCTAGGAAGGTTAAATTTACTGTTTTCACAGTAAAAAATGTGTTTACAAGCTGGGGAATTTTTTTCTGAGTAAATTGACAGTACCTTTTTGTTACACGTACACCGAAAAAAAATTTCAGTAGGTTTGACTACATTTTAACTTACTTTCCGTAACTTCGTAAAGGCCCCAGTGTCATTTTTGTAGTTAAGTGATCTGCAGAAACATAGGTAAATCAAATAAGAGCAGTAGTTGAATCGATGAATATTCTTAGTATAATCATTTCAAATTAATTAGTTGAGTTTGAGTGGAGAAAGAGATGTCGGACGCCTGTGTAGCTCAGTGGTCAGAGCAGTCGACCGGCAATCGAAAGACCTGGGCTCGAATCCCAGCGCAGTCGAAAGCGTCATTTTTTCCACAGAAGGATTTTCAAATTCTTTAAAATATTCTTAGTATATTTCAAAACTGTATTTACTTTCAAGTAGACACTTAACTTACTATTTTTATATACACACTTACCTACAAGCACACACCCCCCCTCTAAACTACAGAAACGCTTGTTTAGGCAGTATTAAAAATTATTCATAACCCTGCGGGTTCGAACCCTCTCTACTTATAATTAACACATTACTAACCTAACGAATAAGCCTCTCGGCTGCGCATGCTTAGAATACAAGAAAGAAAATAGCGTTTATAACCTGCAACTACTGCAGGGCTGTGTAAGAAGTGTATAGGCCCCGTGTAATCGGGAATTTTTAGATTTTATCCCAATTTACGATTCAGATTAAAATTTTTAAGATTTTTAATTATTAAGTCAATTTTCTATAAAATAAAATATTTTTGAAAGAACCAAATCAAATTTTTGAATTAAAGAACATTACATAATAAAAAGAATTATATAGATTTTAGAAGTATTAATTTTTATTATTGTATATTAGTGATACTTTATACAGGTTATGATTCCTTCAATTTTTGTTTTCAAGAGTAAAATAAAGGTATGTTTAGAATCTAAAAAATTTGAGTTTTTACAATTCCAAAAATATGCACTGAGAATAACGGATCATAAAACCTGGATGTTAAAAGTAAGGATGGTATTCGGTACCATAAAATATGTTAAAGCGTATGATCTATAATCTTTATCTAATATATAAAGATATTACTAAACATAATCTCCAGATGTTACATTCTTATAATCTTCAGAAAATAATTCGTAACTTCTGAAGATAATAAACCTACACTGAGAAACTTTTCGTTCGAGTAAATGATAAGATTAAATGAAGGTTTAGTACAATAGTGTTTTAAAATGAGGAAACCCGAGGTTTTATTACATTTATTCATATTATGGCATCGAAATGCAATATAGTCATAACAGTCTTTAAAACGTGTAGAAGAAAAATTAGTATTTTAAATACCAAATATTATGAATCTCCATTCGAAAAATAAAGAGTACTAAAAAATGATATTATGATTACTAAGTTTTCTAAAAATAAATTTAATAAGTCGAACAATGAATATTATAACATAGAAACCATATTTGAAAAATTCATATTATGAATATGAACTTGCCAGAAACCTTGCGACGAGCAGCAAAAATCAAAACATTCATTCTCGGTTTTTCGTATAATTCGTTTCAGAATGTCGTCCGAGTGCTTCCGACGTTATCCGAATAGCTTCGTAGACTCGAATCCAAGTCTGCCCAACCCCCAACTCAGTAGTGGCTTATAAGCGACATTTATTTCGGAATATGGCAAGCGAGAATAGCCGAGAGGCTTTAGGCGTTAGGAATGCGTTTATTTAATGTAGATATAGGTAGAGTTAGAGAGTTCGAACCCAAAAGCGAATTCTGAAATTTAATTTCAAGTGTATGCGATTATAAATAGTGTGGCATTGTGTACTTAAATATGGATAATAGCAGACATGTTATCAAACATGTCATTTTAAAATTTATGATAATAATATTTGTGTGTGTGTTCCCACTGAAACCTCCCCTCTTCTGAGTGCCAAAGTTCTCCCCTCTATCTTTCTTTTGTTTTGCACGCGTTAAATCTGGTATGTTTCAGTTTATAATCCAAGATATTATCCGATACTATCTTTTTTTTAACATCTACAGATTATGGTTTTAATAATCTAGATCGCTGTCCCATAGTTAATAAGCCAAGATTATACCCGGTAACATATTTTTCATTACCGTTTACAATCCATTTTTTTCAGTGTGATGAAATCTTTTGAATCAAGAAAATTATCTCATAAAGAAATTGTGCATTCAAGTTCGCAATAAGTAATTCCAACTAATGAAGTACTATTAAAAGAAAAAGTACACTTATTCACTTATCATCAGATTGTTGTATTCACCCCATATTAATTGAACTACATGTTTAGTTATTGTTACTACCTCGACACAATCAGATACATACACACACATACACACACGTGATTGCATATGATTATTATGATTGCATGCGAATTCACACCGTCCCGCCAAATTTTCCGGTCAAAAAACCGTAAAAACTGCTTGCTGACTCCCGAGTTTTTTTAACGAACTTACAGCAAAAGTCGTTCTTATAGGAATTGTATTTCTTCAAACACACTAACGGCATATTTTTCTGTTAGGCTTGTATTTTATTACTGACATCAAGAAAAACTTTTAAAATAGCGTATACTGCGAAAATTACTGAAAAAAATATTCCGGTGCAAATAAGTAAATTTTAAGGATGGTGACAGTAAAAGTTCTCGGCTCTAATGAATATTCTTGCTATATCTCCGAAAACCGTAAAATAACGTGGTCACTTTCTCTCAGTGTACCCGGTTTCTACATGGGTCTTATCCGGGACCTTTGAGATTTTTATCTGGTTTGTATCCTGCTCCTTAATAATTTGCAAGTCCACAACTGCCTTATGAAACCAGATAGGATCCGGATATAAACATATTTTTGTATTTGAATTTCTGGATCTATATGACAGGTAGGAACCGGGTAGGTCCAGGTAGCAGATGTACTTTCACCTTAAAAATTCATAAGACGCCAAATGCCTTATAGAAACCGGATAGATTCCGGGTATAAACATATTTTTTAAGTTTAATTTCTGGTTCCATATGCCAGATAGGAACCGGGTAGGGCCGGGTAGCAGATGTACTTTCACCTTAACAATTTGGAACTCAACAACTGCCTTATAGAAACCAGATAGGATCCGGGTATAAACATATTTTTGTAATTTAATTTCTGGATCCATGTGCCACATAGGAACCGGGTAAGGCCGGGTAGCCGGTGCACTTTCACCTTAACAATTTCCAAGTTGACAGCTGCCTTATAAAAACCAGATAGTATCCGGTTAGAAATCTAACTTTTATGATAATATTTAATTTCTGGCCCCACTTGCCGGATAGGAACCTGGTAAGACCGGGAACAATATTTTTACAACTTATTTTCTGTTACACCTTCCAGGATATGGACTGGATAGACCCAGATATATCCCGCAAAATGTAATTAGAGACCAGATAAAGACCGTATAGAACCGGATAAAATCCGAATGGGTTTGCATCCGGTTTCTACTCGATTTCTACCTGCCATTTTAAGCAGGGATGCGATACTTGAGAAAAGTAGCAAGTTCATGTGAACAACTAGGTCCAGTTTCTACATGCTTGTGTTCAAAATATATAAAATTTTGTTCATAAAATTTGGAAAATGGTAACAAAGAAAAAAACGAACTTAGATAGACTACTTATGGTTTTGACGGTGAAAATAAATTTACCGATATATTTTGCTAAAATTAAACTTTTTGTCAATTTCGAAACTAAAAGTAGTCTATCTACGTCCGTTTTTACCTTCTCTGCCATTTTCTTTTGGGAAACAATATTTAATGTACTTTGGACACAAACATGTAGAAACCTGAAATCAATAACATTTGTTAATGTCCTAAGTATCACATACCCTTAAGTAAAAAAAAATTCTTCCCTCGTACCTGCCGTTGGTCATGTGATACATACATACATATATACATCATACAAATAGTGGATGTGAGCCTATGTAAAATGGACAATTTCTTTTCATAATTCGTATTTTTAAACAATCAATAAATTAATAGCACAATTAGCAATTAATTAATTGAAATTGAGGATGAACAGATGGTTGGAATTGAAAATAGCGAAGATGAAATAGAAATACCGATTAAGGCCATGGGCCATGCAGGAGACGTGAACAATTCAGTCCCTGGATATCAATTACACTTCACTTTTATATTTAAAAATGAAAAAAAAAAACAGAATTTTCACTTGAACGAAGTTAACAGACGATCCTTTTATTATCTCCTGATACATTTACGGAATTTTAAGCAAGATATTTTATAAACAAAAAAAGTGATCTTACATGGTTGGATTGACATATAATTTTTGTCATGTGTCCTGCTTGGCCAATGGCCTTAAGTGGAACAACATTTAGCAGCATGTAGATGAAAATATTAGAGAAAATACCTACTGTAATTTTTTTCCAAATACCATCCTTTATTTTTTCAAATTAATGAAAAACATAAATAACGTCTGCTTAACACATAACAAATTTTACTTTTTCAAGTTATAAAAAACTAGCACCTGTCGAATGGTTTTGATCCCAATTCAATAAAATAAAATTTGACAGGGCTATTTAATTTGTTTACGAGAAAAAATCGTGCACTCAAGATTTTAGGTTAGGATCGATAATGGCTAATTTTTCCGTACTACATTAGATTGATCGAATTGTATTTTGATTACATACCGTCAAAGAAGTCAATTCCATGTTGAATACTCGCAAATTACTCTTTCATACACTTTTTCACTACACACAATTATTCGCATCGCATCACTGACTGCGCGCATCATACTTTATAACGTGCGTCACAGCAAGTAGGTTATGGAGGGGATCCCTCTCGCGCTCGTTGCAGAGAATCCGTTAAAAAAAGTCGGTTTTTTAATAACAAATTTCTTTTTGGGAAAACTGAACATCATTTCAGGCTCACGTTTTGTACAAATTGTTAGAGTGATAAAAGAAATATTTGCTGGAAGTCACGTCATTTTTACATGATTATTTACAGAAAAATTGCCTGTTCAAGAAAAATCCATTTTGGAGGGTCTTAATTATTTTTTAAGTAAAGAAATAAACGAATCATTGAGTGCGACCCATTATTTTGTAGGTTACACTAAAGGTCATATTTATTAACAAAATTTTTTTTCTGTACAACAAATGTAGGTTCGTTGCAATACACAAAAAACCTGTTGTGCCAACCTTCAGCGATTGTTTAAAAAAACGAATGATGAAAAGAAACTATCCAATTCATATAGGCTCTCACCTACATGGTAAAACTAATAGAAGAAACAGTCAAACTACTGTTGTCAATTTTGCATAAAATGTTATAAAACGATTGGACTAGTGGGCAACTAGCATGCGCACTCATCATTGGTTAGGTATAGACGATTTTGTTTCAGCCTTACACGCGTGAGCGATGTGGCTATTTTAGTAAAGCCGGCAAAGAAGTAATGTACAGCCGGGATTTTATTGCATACCCATAGATGTGCAATATATGACTAGCGAGCTTTCATTAGATAATAGTACCCCCCCCCCCCCTCCGCCCCTCACGCGCAAAATACCACATAAAAAGCAATGACAAGTTTGCAAAAGACAGTTTGGTTCCCTTTAACTTGTATTCTATCATATTTTCAAATCATAGGAAAGATATATTCTTATTTTATAAAGTGAATTGGAAAAAATGTGTAGTTGCGCCAACTGCATGAATAATAAAATTTGGTTGACCAATCTTTGTTAGCATCATAAACCATATAATAATTTGAAATGATTATTCAGTTTCTTATAACACTCGTCAAAATAAAAAAATAGATAATAGCTTTAATAAACCGAATAGTTACATAAAATAATAGTATAGTTGAGCTAATAATTATAATTATTAGAGAATTACTATAAACCAGGTTACAGTTCTATTATTGCACCTATACTATATTTTGAATACATGAATTTCATTGAAGCAGTAGTATATTTGGTTGGGCGTGAAAAATATCTTTTTGAATTTCCTATAAACATCAGCTATATTCGAGTGACTAATGAATCCCAAGTATTTATATCAGTGAAGTCGTTTTTCAGCTGTCCAATTCATAACAGCTATTATTATCAATCGCAGAATGGTAGTTATTTAAATCTATTTTTTCTACCGTCCATTTACAAAATCAAAAATATATAAATTTTATTACGGCATGAAAAGTAAAAAGAATTTGTAACTATTATAACGTATTCTTACTGAATTAACAACTAATTTGGTTCTGTTAAAAACTATGAGGATGTTGTTTATATTGCAAATGTATGGGAAGACATCATATTTTATAATTACTGCAGTAAGAAAGTATTTCTCGCAAAATATTTCTTGGGTAAAGTATGTTTAATCTTACAAGTTAAATAAAACTAGAAATCAAGTTACTGCAATAAAACACATTACAGAAAATTAGTTGCATTTATTGTTTACTATAATTCCTTTTGCATGATATAACATATTTTCACCGATATTCTTTTTTTTTTTTCAGAAATGCTTCTTGATTGCAATTGTTAAAAAATAAAATCCCATTCAATATGTTTCCAATGGGATAAATATTATCAGTGTTTTATAAAATGAAGTTAGCTGCTAATGAATGTGAAAATGCCTAATATAGCAGTATCTTATACTCTGGGATTCTTTTCTTAAAAAACGATGAGCTTCAAAATTTAATAAAATGCGGAAAGGTATATTTAAAAATCCTTGGCACATTAAAGGTACTGACAGATGCAAACGTATCGACTTTCTTTTTTCAGTTATATGTATACAGAGTAGCCACGAGTGGGATGCAGAATAGGAATATAGTGTTAAGAATTTAAAATACCGTATATAAACTGTTTTATCGACAGAGAAAATTGCACTTCGCGATTTTCCAAAAAGTACTAGATTATTTTTTTATCATAAACTTTTGAGAATTTACATTTTTAGTCTAAAATAAAAAATGGTCATTTTGTGATGAGATAATAATAACAAAAAAGATAATAAGAAAAATAAAGAGAAGTAGAAACGGTTAAATGGTATTTATTTGAGTGTATGTGTGTGCGTGTGTTATATTGAGTTACCTAATTATCGTAAATCGTGCATGCAGTTAGATTCATTTTTACTTTCTACACAGATAATACAAAGATAAATAAGTAGAATAAGAATAAGACTTCTGTCATAGAATAATAATGAGAATGCATTAAAAAAAATATAATAAACTGAATATTTGCATTTATATATTTAGTATGTTCACATGTAACAAGAAAAACAAAGTTTTTAAATTAAATTTATGGAAGAGATGATTAGCAAGGCTGAAAATGTTATCGTATTACAGCATCTTTATAAATTTGCTACATACTTGGCCAATTCTCTTTAACTCTTTAAATCACAAAATACACATGAGAACGAAAAGGGCGCTCGGGACCGATGTAATATTTAAAAAAAAGTTTAAACAATTAATAAGATAAAAAAAACGAACGAGAAAAATATAAAAAGTGAGCGTTCTGTTCGCAATAAAAGATGAAAAGAAACTGTGCCAAGAGCAGTGTGTGGCGCGCCAAAGCTAAACTGCGACGGCATACACCTACACATACACCTACTGCTTTACGCACACCTTCTTTTATTCTTCGCAAACATAATAAAGAATCGTATAGTGTATACATGTCCCGCCATCGTGCTACTTGTAGAATGTTTTCATGGTTAACTTGTATTCACAATTACGTAGGTTGAAGAATACTTAAATTTTTTGTAAGAATCAATTGCGTATCCGAAAATAAATGAATATTTTAAATTTATTTCCAAATATAGAGTCATATAGTAAATATTACGTAACGCCTAAACGTGTTGTGGTAAAACGTAAGCCTTACACTTGGTTTAATGCAAAAAAAATACAGAAACATGTCACCAATGTTTTCTCATTGATTATGAGAATGTAAAAATCTTACAAACCTAAAGTAATATTCAAACAGCTCTCATGTAGATCAAAATTTCTATATCATAATTATGAAAACATTTAAAATTTGCATATCGCATTCTTGATTTTATTTTTAACCATACCTGTATATTCATCACAGAAGAGTCTGAAAAATGTTCATTTAAAATGAAAATAAAATTATCATAACATTATTGTACTGAAATAAAATATATAGAGTCAGTTTTTGATAACGATACAATTATTTATGTTATTAATGTGATCGTGAAGTTTGAAACTTACCAAGAAAATACTTATTCATTTGAAATACATTTATGTTCTGATTTTCATATATATCAGATTCAAAAATAGCATAGGCGCAGTAAGGAGTTCCATGCATACTCATATATTATATGACGACATGAAATAACACAAATAGCTAGACTGTCCTAATGATATCTATATCTATATTCATTCTAAATTTTTTACCGATAAAATAGACCCTGCACCAGTTATTCCATATAGATCGCTACTCATCTCTCCGTTTTTTTTTCCTGCACCAGTTATTTCATAGACTTCCTATTTTATATTTTTTTTCCATAACATAAGTCTAAAATTACATTTCTATTCAACTTTCGGGCATTTCCTATGGTCAGTTTTTGAGTAATGAATTTTTGATTTTTTTTTATTCCATCCTACACTGAAAAAACAGTATAGCTAAGAGAAATATATTTTGGTCCTCAGAAAAAGAAAATATTGCTATCAGACCAATGCTACGGTATGGTCATCAGAATTATAAGAGTATAGGTGAGACAGCTATACAAGTTCGTTGATATGACAATACCATGTATAGCGATCGTAAACAAAATATTATACCATCGTTATGGCTCTTGTGAATTTTGGTGCGTAATAAAACAATACGCGATACGCAAAAATGATCTTTCAAAGAAAGAAAAAATGCTGCAAACAAATCAACAAACGATTCGAAAAAACGCCTCGAAAAAATGACACTTCTTTCTCATTTCGAGGTTAGAATCGCGTGCAATGCGAAGCAATGTATAGGTCGCGCGGCAAACCAGTATACCAGTATACACTATATACCGCACGGAAAAAAATGAAATGTCTGCTACTGCTAACTGCAGTTAGCTGTAGACTAGTTAATTGTGATTGATAAAAAGTTTGCTGAGAGAGTTAACAGTTTGCTGGGACAGTTAAAAAATTTCAAATTAATTAGTTGAGTTTGAAATTTTTGTCACTGCCTACATTATCGGAGGATCACTAGTCGCGTATCAGATAGGATACGTTGTCGACAGGTGTCCTCGTAGACAATTTCAAACTCTTATATCGCAAATAATGCAAATAAATTCAATATTTAAAGAAGTTAAAAAATGTTAGCTGCAATCGAAGTTGAAAATTTGCATTGGACTCCTTAGCGTATTAAGAGTTGTAGCTAATCATTTGGTTGTTGCTGCTAAAACAGTTTACTCTCCTAGAAAATCTCAAAATTCGTACTCGTAGCTTTTAAAATTTTGCGCTGATATGTAAGAAGTTAGCAGCGGTTGCTAACGGCTGCTTAGACATCCCGCGTTTTCTGTGCTGCTCATGCGCACAAAGCGCGACTAGTCAGATATTCTGCTATAAATGGTAAGTTGTACACCTGTCGCGTTGTTTTGAATTTAATTTATAAATAATTCGACGATTCGCGTTAATTTATAATGCAAATGACTGATTTGTAACTGATCTCTGAAGATTGTATTGTAGGTTTTGTAATAGGTTCTTTATTGTGCTATTTATTATCTTCTTACTGAGGTTATCTTAATTCTAAGTGTTGTATACTTGTACAATTTTTGAAAACATTATATTGGACTGGCAAGTAAGTCGCTACTGTTCCCGGTAATGTTTCTACTTGTAGCTATAAGTTTGGTTATCAAAGCAGCTCACGTTTTATTCTTATTCTTGAAAAATTATGCTGTGATTAAGGTTAGAACTGAATCAGTTTTTTTTCGTTTTTAATTTTGCAGGTTACGATATGTCGCAAGAAATTAGTTGTTTTGATATAACTTGCCAGCAGACTTTTGTGAGTATAGAAGGGTTACGAGATCATTTTTTTCTTAAGCACCCAGGTGTAACTGTATTTAAATGTAGGTTTGGAAGTTCAAAATCAATGATTTTGAGTGCTACCTCTATTTGCAGCAATTGCTAATAAAATTAACTAGTACTTCAAACGCTGTTAGAACAGGAAGATAACACGACCGATAGGCTACTGCTCACAATCGTTGTTACCAGTGCTAACGTAAAATTAGCTGGCATCGCTAAAGTACTGTAGCAAATAGACGTTAGTATTAGCAGCTAAGAGATTCGCTGTCCGTATATCGAGTAACTTTCTTAGCTGCGGTAGCGAATATTTAGCTAATGCAGCTAATTATTTTTTTCCGTGCGGTATAGGTCGAACAGCTATACTGTTTTTTCCGTGTACTAAGTCCCTATACTTAGACATGTAAAACATGGTTCTATATAAACATTAATATCTCGACAACGGCTATGTCAGGGTTGCCACAAGTCAGGGAAAAGTCAGGGAATCGCTGTGGTCAGATCGTGCCTTACTGCGTTTCACTGTGCCGCGGTCAGTTTTTCCAACTCTTCTTCCTTCTTGCTCGGTTAACTCGCCGCCAGCAGACACAGGCTAGCAAAAGTGTTCTCAGATCGTGGAACTTTTCGGCCCCCACTACTGACCCGTGTGGAACCTCACACAACCAAACTCGACGTGTCCCCACTTCTACGCTTCGATTTCACGCTGTGGGCTGTTGAGCTAAGATCGAAAAATTATGTTTCTCTCGACTTCGTGCAAACGTGGCGCAAAGTAGACGACACATTTGATATGACTAAATAGATAATTTGAGAAATTACCTTCTTTTTATAGATATTTTGAAAAACCTTCGCCTAAAATAAATATCTAAAAGATTTTTTTCGAATTATAGGATAATTCAAACACTTGAGAAAAAAATTTCAGTAAAATGTATAGTTTAATAAATGTTAAAAGCTTCGAAAGAAAATATAGATTAATATCCTTTGAAAATCCGATTTTCGGTACCTGTAGAGCGGGTTGAAACTACGATTTTCAACCCTAGGGTTGAAAGTCGCTGTTTCAACCCGCTCCACAGATACAGCCAATCAGATTCTCAAAAGAGTTGCTATGAAAAATAGTATACATTACTCGAAGCAAAACACAGCGAAAGCATTTCGTGTGATTGCAGCCCTCGTTTCACTCGGGCAGAGTAAACTTCACACTCATGCAATCGCTCTGTTTCGCCCCTTGTAATGTAATATACTATTATGTGCCTCCGGTGTGTAAACTCCTTTTTACGCTACAGTTGAGAGTAGCGCAATGTAATCTAATGGAAATTTCATGCAATGGAATGTAATGTAAAAATTGAACTGCGCATGCGCCTATTACGATACGCTACTCCTACTACTACACAAGATCGAGAAAATCAAAATAGCCGGAAGTATTCGCGAAATGTCAAGTGAGATGGGCGATAATCACGGCAATTTCGACCTTTTCAGATTGGATTTCAGTGTACGCATAAAAACTCGTATATGCGCTGAAGTCACAAAAAATAGAATATGTGCCAATGCACACAATTCGGGTGATTACGAGACTCGCTTAAAATGCTCGCAGGACTAATCGCGCCTCGGCTTCGTCGGTTCGTCTCGGCTTTTCCTCAGCTACGTCTCGACTACGCCTTGGCTTCGATTTCCTGCGAACATTGTCGCTCGTCGCGTAATAACCCTCATTATGCGCCTAGGCACATAATATACTATTTTTAGAATTGTAAATAAACTATTTCAAATAAAAAATTATGCCTAAAATGCTTTATATTAAAATGTTATAAATATAAAGAACATAAATTGTATTTAAATTTACACACAAAATTACACAATAAGATTTTTTGGTAGAAAGCAAAATGAAAAGAAAACATTAAATTCGAATAAAATATTTTTTTAAGTTTTTGAAATATGTAACGTTTTTTATGAAATGTCGTTTTTCGGATCCCAAGTGCGAATAAAAGGTGTCATTGTTTAAAAAGAAATCATGCCTAAAGATTGTATACGAAATTACAATCGCTGAGATTTCTCTGCTGATGTGAAGTAAAGTTGAAGACTATATCGTTTGAATAAAATGTTTCAGAAACAAATTTTGTTTAAATAATAGTTTTGTCGATAAATATTGCGGAAGTGCCTGTTAAAATCAACATTTTGAAGAAAATTGTTTATTTTATTAATTTTACTGACATTTTGGCCGTGAGTTATCAGCAAGTGTATTATACTTTCCAAAAAGCGCGGTGAATTATATGAAAATATCTACTAAATTTGCGAAAATTTTGTGCTATAACTATTTAAAATTGTTGACTCGGTAAAATTATGTATGTTTTTCCTGACTCCGCGCAAAAGGCACGCCAATTCATTATTTACGGAATATTTAATTTAAATTTAAATTATTTAATAATAACTTAAATTATTTGATTTCATATATTTTGAAAAATATTTGCCCAAAAAAATACCTGAAAAATTTTGTTAAATTTTTAGAATGATTTAGACACTTGAAATATAATTTTGCATTAACATTTGGAAGTCAATAAATGTTAATAATTAAAAAAATATATATCGATTTAAACTTTGTGTAGCTTTTAAATCTATTAATGTAATTTAAAAATTATGCACAAAATTGTGTTTTACAATAAATATGAGGCTCAAGTTTAAAATTAATTTCAAATTAATTAGTTGAGTTTGAAATTCTTGTCACTGCCTACATTATCGGAGGATCACTAGTCGCGTATCAGATAGGATACGTTGTCGACAGGTGTCCTCGTAGACAATTTCAAACTCTTATATCGCAAATAATGCAAATAAATTCAATATTTAAAGAATTTGAAAATCTTTCTGTGGAAAAAATGACGCTTTCGACTGCGCAGGGATACGAGCCCAGGTCTTTCGATTGCCGGTCGACTGCTTGCGTTTTTGTTGCATATGCAGAGACTCTTAATTTGAAAATTCAAAAACTCTATAGAAAGGAAAAAAAAGCTTTTTAGGAAATGTATTGAAGTATTTAAGAGCTAGGTATTTTCTGCTCAAAATTTGGGAAATGATAAAGACGATAAAAACGGACGTATATAGATAGACTACTGCGGTTTCGAAATTTAAAAAAGTTAAATTAAAAAAAAAATATGTATCAGAAAATTTCGTTTCATTGTCAAAACCAAAAGTAGTCTATCTATGTCTGTTTCTATCTTCCTTACCATTTCGAAAATTTTGAAAACAAAAGTTGATGCATGTGCATGTATACATATTTTCTGTACGTTTCCCTTAGCATCCAGTGAAATCTATCAGATACGAAAAAAATCAAGTTTGGTAGATTTCACTGGAAGTTAAGTGGACTGTACAAAAAACTGTTAATTGGACCAGATTTCTGGTAATCACGGCAAAATCATGTGCGTAAATTTACACGCTTTAAGTGTGTAAATCGCTTCTCACAGATTTAAAACGTTTTCCAGTGTGTTAATTTTAAAACAGATAAAGTGTGTCGTTTTAAACGGAAAATCCGTTTAAAATGAAACGTTTAAAGTGTGTATTCTTTCATTTCTACACGCTTATAATGTGTATTCTTGATATATATAGGGAAAGTGTAAATGAAAATCAAATATATGACTGGTGATAACTAAATTGTCAACAGTGATGATTAAAAAGTCAATAATTTTCACTGTTGACAATTTAGTTATCACCAGTCATATATTTGATTTTCGTACACTTTGCCCTATATACATCCAGAATACACATTATAAGCGTGCAGAAATGAAAGAATACACACTTTAAACGTTTCATTTTAAACGGATTTTCCGTTTAAAACGACATACTTTATCCGTTTTAAAATTAACACACCGGGAAACATTTTAAATCTGTGAGAAGCGATTTACACACTTAAAGTGTGTAAATTTACGCACATGATTTTGCCGTGAATATATCTACTCAAAATTCAATTTGTAAAAATAAGTACTGAACTTCCTGTAAATTTTACTAAACTTTTTTCTGCGTGTGCAACTTATAAATTCGCTAAGGAATTCCTGTTAAACTAATAAAATAAGAAATTTTCTTCAAAATGTTAATTTTAACAGGGATTTGCGTAATGTTTATCGATAAAACTATCATTCAAAAAAATGCGTTAAATAATTAATAATTTTGCTTCATACCAAAGAAATTTCAGTTTTATTTTGTATGCATACTTAATACTTTATTACTCTATTCTGTGAAATGGATATTGCAGAACAAGCATGTATAAACTAATTATGAAATGAGAACTTTAAAAAAAAATAGTATCACATAAACTTTTATTGTAACTTATATGGGACATTCCTTTGCAAATCGTACGGATTTCAAAAAAAAGATTGTTCACATTTTTAAAAGTCTTAAATTTTATTCTGTGGCATCTTTTTATTAATTCAATCGACACGTATATCAGGATTTTCGAAAGAAAATTTTTTTTTGAGAGATATATTAATTTAAACTTTTGATAAAATTGGACAAAATGCTAAAGTCTTTTGTGCTTAAAATTCATTATCTCCGATTGAAATAATTAAATCGGTTTCGGGTTTAATTGTTTAAACAATTTTCGCATGTTTTCCCCCTCAGTGAAAAAATGTGGAAAAAGAAGTATCATATGCGCTATGTCACAATGTAGTTACCCGAGTTGAAATCCTAAGACTCGCCTCAATCTCTACTGTCGAGATTGAGGCGAATGTGTGACGACGGCTGCGAGAATGTGAGAAGAGAATCTATAAATGTTCAGCATTCATGGTCAACTCTTTTTTAGTCATCGAAAACTGCACATATTACCGTTTTCCCATTTCTCGAGGGTGAGGCGATGACCAACTCTATAGAAAATTTAGAGTTCTTAAATTCTCGAGAATTTAAGTTGGTGGAATTTAACCGAGAATATTACACAATTTAAAGAATTCAAGAGAATATAAAGAGAATTTGGAGAATTTATGTTTGAAATATCAATTTATGTGTACTTATCAATTTTGAAAACACGTTTGTTATTAAATAAGAGGCATTTGATTGTGTGCATGTGTTTGAAATGAAAAAGAACCTTGAAATTGTTTTACTCTCAAGATATTAAAACTTTTCATCGCTGAAATTTTAGGTTATGTTCACTTTGCATTTAATACTAAAGATATTAAATTAACATGATCTCCATAATTATAAAAATTTCAATGAATTATATTAATTTCTTCAGTAAATTAAACGTCTTATTTGCATGAAATTCTTTAAACAATTTTTATTAGAACAAAATAGAACATTATTATATTTTAATTATGTAAAACACATTACTTTAATGAGCTTGAGAATCTTAGTAATCATTTTCAGCCTTTTGTTTTCATTTTCCTCAATACTGTTTAACTTCTTAAGACCTAGCATATAAAATATAGAGTAATATAGCTTAAGCTACATTTTAAAACAAATATTTAACATTTGACCTTCATAAACGCTTAAATCGTAGCATAAAAACTTTTGAAAATGCAACTTTAGTAAAAAAATATTGATATCACTTATAGCTATTCTCTACCTATTCCTATGTACCCATCGTTTTCGAAAAATATGAGTCTAACATACAGGGTGGGCCATATAAAATTTAAAATTTTAAAAGTCAATAAAAAAAACGGCTTGATATTTTTCAAAGGTCTAACATTTATTTGAAAGGTTGTTTTATGAAATTTATTTGTGGAAAACAATTTCGGACAAATGACCACCACGGCTGAGTTTACAGTAGCTTATCCGATCCACCCAATTTTGGAGTACTTTCTCGATGGTTTCAGGCCTTATGGCAGCAACAGCAGCTTGAATCTCGTACTTTAGATCTTGAATTGTTTCTGGATGGTTAGCGTAACATTTATCTTTAACAGTTCCCCACAGAAAATAGTCCAACGGAGTTAAATCGCAGCTTCTGAGAGGCCAATTCACATTACCTCTTTTGCTGATTATGCGATTTTCGAAGATAGGGCGTAAAAGATTGAGTGTAGCGTTTGCTGTATGGCACGTAGCGCCGTCCTGCTGGAACCAAATTTTGTCCAAGTCTTCCTCTTCAATTTGCTTGAAGAAAAATTTGGATAACATTGCGCGATATCGCTCACCATTAATGGTTACGGCGGTTCCTTCTTCATTTTCGAAGAAAAATGGGCCGATGATTCCACCAGACCAAAATCCGCACCATACAGTGACTCGTGCTGGGTGAATTGGCATTTTCTGTGGGGAGCTGTTAAAGATAAATGTTACGCCAACCATCCAGAAACAATTCAAGATCTAAAGTACGAGATTCAAGCTGCTGTTGCTGCCATAAGGCCTGAAACCATCGAGAAAGTACTCCAAAATTGGGTGAATCGGATAAGCTACTGTAAATTCAGCCGTGGTGGTCATTTGTCCGAAATTTTATTCTACAAATAAATTTCATAAAACAACCTTTCAAATAAATGTTAGACCTTTGAAAAATATCAAGCCGTTTTTTTTTATTGACTTTTTAAATTTAAAATTGTATATGGCCCACCCTGTATTATCATTAAGGTAGTTGTCGTGCCAAGAAACAGGTCTCTGAAGAAAAAAGTTCTATTATGATTTTGAGACTTGAAATCATATCATTAGCCGTTTCATATGAAACAGAAAAAATTATTTCTTATGGAGAAAATTTAAAAATCACGAAAAATAATACTTTTAACATTGTTTGTTGTAATAGAATCTTTCCTTACTAAACCTTCTTATCAATTTTTTGAAAATAATTGAATTTTCATAAATCATGGCCTATTTTACCAGGGAAAATATTTTCTATAACCCTACTGTTTCCCAGTTTGAAAATAAGTGGAAAATCTTCAAATATAGCTATTTTGAAAAAAAATTCTTTTTGAAAAATTGCTTCAACGCTTTTAATAACAGAAAACTGTACTTTTAAAATTGGAAACAGAGTAGAGTTATATAGAGAATCTTTTCCCCAAAAGAATAAGCCATGATTCATGGAAATCCAATAATTTTTTTCTTGCACAGTGCACTAGGTTAAAGTTTGAATAAAAAAATTGGAAAAATTCCAATATTGCTTTTGCTAAGAAAAACACTTTTATAAGGTATATAAAACATATAATCATGAATTTTCTATAGTACTCCCTTCAAACATATATTTATATGATTTTTATTACACGGAGAAACTTTTCATTGTAAAATCTAGTATTAAAATATTTATTTTTACTAAAAGTCAATAGGAAGCGAGGATATAGTGACAAAACTAGTTTTATTTACCATAGCGGTTATAGGAGGAAATACATTTTCTGAACCAATTGTAAATATAGTGCAACTTTATAAATTACCATTGAGAGTTGCAAAGATTAATATCTTTGATGGCAAATTGAAACTAAAAATAAGTGATAGATATATAAATAAAAAGTAAAACTATCTATGCAAGAATTGGTCTTTTGAATAATATAAATTGCAAAATAGTTTAGAGAAATTACCATTGTCAATAGTAATGAACAATGAAGAGAGAAAGACTTGAATATTTTGCAATCGAATACATGATATATTGGAATAGTACGTTGTCAAAATTCCCATTGGAAATATTAAATGTACTGCCGAGTGACGTCAGATACGCCGAACGTTTCTGATATTACCCGAGAATCGCTCCATGTGCTCGTTATGATTATTTGTCGGTAGCCGATATAGTAATATATTTTTTTACATTTGAATATGGCGCCTTTCTAACTTACGATTTTTTCTAGCAGGGGGACTGCCGAGCTTTTCCTCACAAATCGTAAGAGTTTCCACAGTTCAGTATATAATAAAGTTGCTACATTGTAATTGACAATATTGACATATCACTGCGATCCGTTTATAAATGTGTGCGTTGTGCAGTTAGGTTAAGTTGCGTTGAATTAGTATTTGAGCGTGCATTGGTATGTTTATTATTTATATATATATATATATATATATATATATATATATATATATATATATACGTATATGTGTATGTAAATATGTAACTATGTTTATAAATACTCTCTCTATGTAGCTCACAAAATCTAATAAGAACTATGGTAAAATTTACGAATGACTGATTTTTTTATATCATGGAGGTGCAATTATTTCCTATTTTCGATAGGAAAAGTTATAAATATGGTTCCACTATCTCCAAAAGACTATGATAATTCGGTTAGACAGAAGATGTGACTTTACTATTGTCTTTTGTAAACTTAACATTCTTTTTTAGGAATTAATGAAATATTTATTGGGTTTACTTCAATATAATTCGTTCGATGTGTCGATTACGATTTTACTATTTCAAGTAATAAAATTTGCTATTGTTTTTAGGCATAAGTACAATTATATCACCATTTTCTCCAATATTATTAGTAACTCCATAGTTTAATATTCAAAATAGTAAATTCTAAAAAAGTGACGTTATATCCTCGTTTCCTATTGACTTTTAGTAAAAATAAATATAATAATACTAAATTTTGCAATGAAGAGTTTCTCCGTGTATGATTTCCCTGCAGATGGAATGTTTTCGAATTTTCCCATCGTTTTTGTTACAATTTTAACTCTGCATAATGCAAGAAAAAAATTATACATTTATAATGACAATTTACTGCGATTTGGAAGAATCTTAGCTTTAAAATAAGCCAAGAACATTAATAAATGTTGATTATTTTTAAAGTTTTTTAAAATTTAAGAAAACATTGAAATCTAGACTTTTTTTGCAATACCTTCTTCAAAATTTAACAAAACAACTTCATTCTGGACTCATTTTATAGAGAATTTTGATGGCATTCAATTCATAATGAGAGCAAATTTCATCACTCACAAAATTAAAATTAAGATAATTTAAGTAATCATCGAAAAACACGTGGTCCCCCAATTTCGACCGGTAGTGTATTCTAATTAAATAAACTAATGTTTCCATTGCATCTGATATCCTTCGCTTCGTCTCATTCAGTCCCATTCTCATTAGGATCAACTTTTCGTGATAAGTACTTGCAGACCCGGCAACCACCGGCAAAAGGCAAACGACGTGTTGTGATTATGATATTTATTAAATTTCGACAGACGCTTATCATATACAATCAGAATATGTTTGAAATATTGAACTATAATTTTATACGCAATAAATAATTGATTCTGATTGTCTAAAACATTTAAAAAGTCAAAATGAAAAAATTCTCATAAATTCTAAGAGAATTTATCTGCCGGTTATATTCTCGGTAATATTCTCATTCTCGTTACCGTTCTCAATGTAATATAACCGACTCAGAACTCTAAGAAAATTACCTCGCTAAACACTCGCTTTGGTCTCCTTACGCCCTCTTTTTAGGAAATAGTAAGGAGTTGAGAAATACGTTTTCATGGTTCTCTTAAATCAAAAAAAAAAATTCTTACCTCGAACCTGCACTGAGAAAAAAGAATATTCGAATCAAAGAATATTTCTTTGATTCAAATAAATGGTTGAGCTGGATGGTGACGAATAAATATTTTTTTAGATCAAAGAAATATTTTTATTGTCTTTAAAAAATGAATAATTAAAGCAAAAAAATGTTTTTCTAGTACTATTAAATATTCATTAGATTGAATAAATATGTTATTAACATTGTGTAGCAATTATTTGATAAGAGAAGTGAATTCTTTGATGTAAAATGATGTGATGCATCTTCAAAGAAACAATACATTAATTCAAAAAAATTTGCATTGGTTCAAGTAAATTTGTTTTCCATTCCAATATCTGATTCCTTGTTTGTAATGAGCGAATTGTAAATTGAGAGAAATATTTCTTTGAAATGAGGAGATAATTTTTGGTAGGATTAATTAATTATTTGCTCCGAAGATGTGATTTACTGTTTAAAATGGTCAAGTAGTAAAGTGTATTGAGTAATAATGGATGCAAAGAACGATAATATTGCCTATGGTAAGTTAGAGATTTGTATCAAAAAGATGTTACTGATATGAATAAACGTGTTTTGAAATTTAAGAAATATTTCTTAAATTTAAAGTAATATAAACTTCATGAATTGTAAGGAGTCAAGTATAAACGTTGTCATGGTTCTCTTAAATAACAAAAAAATTCTTACCTCGAACCTGCCATTAGTCATCCGATACATACATATATAAACATCATACAATAACATTCACACCATTCAGTTGCAGCCAATCATATTTTCTATCACAAATACACATAAATATACAACTTCGCAAATATAAACCTAATAACTAAAAACTTATATATAGTACGATGCGCTTTCTTCGAATCACGCACACGCTCGCTTACAATCCTGAGACGTAAAATTTGGAACTTTCTTATATAGTGACTGCAAGAGTTATTCAGAGCTTGTGAGAGAAATGTGTCGTGACTAGAGCTTTTGAGCCTCACTCAAGTAAAAATAAATCAACTATTTCTATAAATTATTCATAAAATATTTTTTTAAATTATTATAATTATGATTATTGATAAATATATAATATAATTATTAATTAATATTTAGTATACATTTTTATTATAACTATACGTATGAAGTTTAATGAAACTAAATTTTAAAATATATATTCAAAAATTACATTAATATAAACAAGAATCTTGTGTAAAAACATTTAAATGAAAATTCTTTTATTTTCTGTGTTGTATAGTTTCAAAATATAAATTATACAATTGTGAATTCCAAATTATTATTGTTCCTAAGAAATTTATGTAAAATCTAAATCTTGTGTAGATTTTTGAGATTTTTTATGTTATATAAATTTATCAAGACTTTTGCTGTTTGAATTTTTGTAAAATCAATTTAATTTAAAAAAACCAAAGTGGAAAAATAAAAAAGTAATTATAATTGAATTCAAGTTTTAAATGATATATTTGATATTGTGAATCAAAACGAATATTTCCTTTGAAGAGACTGATAAATCTTCAACCCTATGAAATATATTTCACATTTGAAAGTATGTATATGTATGTTTATATCAACTATGACAAACAGTTGAATATAGAAAAAAATGGATACTACGGTGGGACGAATATTTGATTGGAATGATACATTTCAAGTTGATAATGAGAGCGAATGTTTCTTAGAACGGGAATGATAAATTTTCAATTCTATAGAAAATATGTTTCAAGTTTAAAAAACATGTAATCATAACAACTACGCCAAACGTTTAAATGGAATAATCAAATTTTATAAACGAAAAATACCACAGTTTTTCCGAAAAAATACTTCTTTCTTTGAAAAAATGGTTTGTTTGGTCTAAATTATTACATATTCATAATGCAAGCGAATATTTTCTAGGAGGAATCCAATAAACATTTAATTATATGAAATATGTTTCAAGTTTAAAAAATATGTTATCATAACAAATATGGAAAACCTTTAAATTAAATAAACAAATGTTTTAAACGAAAAATATCTACAGTTTTTTCGAAAAAATATTTCTTTCTTTTAAAAAATGGTTTTTTTGGTTTAAATTATTTTATATTGATAATGTAGGCGGATATTTCCTAGGAGAAATCTAATAAAGATTTAATTCTACAAAATATGTTGAAAGTTCAAAAAGATTGACAATTGTAACAATGATGCCAAACATTTATATAAATGAAATTATTTATTTTAACTGAAAGTACTTGCAGTCATTTCAACAAAATATTGTTTTCTTTGAAATAAATGTTCATTTTTGAATGAATTCTTCCATTCTACTGTTCACAAGAAACATTTCTTTCAACGAAAGAAATAAATATTAATGTAAACACAATATTTTATTGATATGAAGAAACGTTACATTGATATCCATGTATCAACTCCTTGAATCGAATAAATATCTTCCTAAATTAATTAATGAATGCCTCAATTAAATTAATATTTCCTAGATTCAACTAAACCTAAAGCTTGATTCATCCATGGATAAATTATTTGATTCAAATGCGTCTTGTTGAATTCAAAAAATGGGACTTATTGAATGAAATAAATATTTCTTTGAGTGCGAAAACAAGATTCAAATAAACTAGGTACTTAGTTTCAAATACATGATTTGGTTGAGTTAATTCGCTCACATTCACAAGAAAAGAAATATTTATTTGTATTGAAGAAATGCCTATCAAATAAATTATTTCTTTGAATCAAAGCGCACGCGTTTCGTGCTTCTAAAAAATATTTAATTGAATTAGGTAACGAATTGTTTGATACAAAGAAATGGAATCAATTCAATACATTTCATTAGATCTAAGAATCTTTTTTCTCAGTGCAAATTTTGTACAATTTTCAATTTTCATACGTAAATTTAGTTTGACCTATTCTATAGTTTCAAAAGTGCAATCCATTTATATCGGTTGTCAACATAATGTCTATCCGTCACATGTGTAATTTTTAAGGTTCGTCCTTTGCATTTTTTATATAAAAATTCTGCACACTTTTTATTTCGTTTTTGTTCGAATTTAGTTAGTATGGACCAATTATATGGTTTACATGTGCAATTTTATCATAATGTTATCCATTACACGTATTCAAATTTTTTAAGTCCCTTCCCTATGTATTTGTATAACAAATTTGGTACAATTTTCAATTTTTTATACGTAAATTTAGTTAGACCTATTCTATAGTTTCAAAAGTGCAATCCATTAATATCGTTTGTCAACACAATCTCTATCCGTTACATGTGTAATTTTTAATGTTTCTTCCTTTGTATTTTTTATAGAAAAATTCTGCACACTTTTTATTTATTTTTGTTCGTATGGACCAATTATATGGTTTACATGTGCAATTTTATCATAATGTTATCCGTCACACGTGTTCATATTTTTTAAGTCCCTTCCCTATGTATTTTTATAGCAAATTGTGTACAATTTTTAATTTTTTATTCGTAAATTTAGTTATACCTATTCTATAGTTTCACAAGTGCAATTCATTTATATCGTTTGTCAACACAATGTTTATCCGTCACACGTGCAATTTTTTATTCTTTAATTCTTTATTCTTTTCTTTCTTTGTATTCTTATAGAAATAAATCTCACTGATGAGGACTCCAGTCTGAGTCGAAACGTTTGAGGAAAAAATGAAACCCTATGAGTTTACATTATTTCTGGACCCTAAAGCAAAAGTAAAAAATCATCTATCTATTAATATTATTGAAGGTCGATATAAGCCAGTTATTTATAATTGTAATCAAGATAATGAAAGAATATTGAGAACAATTTGTCAATAAATATGTAATAAATATAAAAAAAAAATTTTTATATTCAATAAATTGTTCTTTTATATATACAGGGTTTCCCAATAGGGGTGATATGATTTTGAATGTCCCTATCGGGCTCATTTGAACTGAAATTTTTGACGTCTGCTGTCAGTTGTGATCAGTAAGGTTTGCCATTTAATCATGAGTAGTTTCACGCTTCCACAACGTTTGGAAATTGTCCAATTATTTTATCAAAATTCGAGAAGTTTTGTCGGTGTTCAAAGAGCATATCGTGCAAAATATGGTCGTCATTCTGCTCCATCCGCGCTCTCAATTCGTCGAATAATCGATAAGTTGGAGAGTGAATTTACTCTATTGGATACTAAGCCTAAAAATCGTATGCGTACCGCACGTTCTACACAGAATATAGCCGCCGTACCGTGAATTGTCCGTGCCACGCCGATCTCAGGAATTGGGCCTGTCCAGGATGACTACCTGGCGTATTTTGCGATTGGATCTTGGCCTGCATCCCTATAAGATGATTCTGGCCCAAGAACTGAAGCCTAATGACCATCGTTTGCGTCGGGAGTTCGCGGATTGGGCTCTGGAATCAATTGAAAATTATCCCAATTTTCATCAAAAAATCATCTTTTCTGATGAGGCGCATTTTTGGCTCAAGTCTCGGGGGACATTTGGCCGATATATTGTTTAAATCATAAATGGCATGGAATATCCAATGTAATAAAAAAGATTTCGATCAATTCCGAATGAATATTCAGTGTTTTTTTTCAATTTCAAAACATATCACCCTTATTGGGAAACCCTTTATTTAATATTTAAATATATTCTTTTATATATTATAATACAAAATTTATAATATAAAATATTTTATATATTTCAAATTAATTAGTTGAGTTTGAAATTTTTGTCTGTACAGCCGCAAGGCTGAGCCACTAGGCGATATAAGGAGATCTTCCTGTGGAGAAGGAGATGTCGGACGCCTGTGTAGCTCAGTGGTCAGAGCAGTCGACCGGCAATCGAAAGACCTGGGCTCGAATCCCAGCGCAGTCGAAAGCGTCATTTTTTCCACAGAAAGATTTTCAAATTCTTTAAATATTTTATATATTATTTTATTTATATATATATATATATATATATATATATATATATATATATATTTTAAATATATATCCGATCTTAGGAAAAGACTAGTAAAGAGCGAAGTAGAAGGAAAAGAGGTAAAAAGCTATTTTGTAAAATCTTGTCGACAAGCTAGGGTTGAATTGACGAGGACTACCTGATCCATCACGAATACAGCAGAATCACCAACACAAGTTTGGGCCTTACTCCTACAACTTACTTCTTATCCGTGAGATTTTGGCGATTTTCGAAAGTGTCGTTCCTCGTGTTCGGGTTTGGAACTTTACCTACCCCTGGCGTCTTTCCCCGCAAGGTTTGGACCATTCAATCGCCCTCGATGTCTCCTCTATTAGACCAAGCAACAGGGAATTTGTTATGACATTATTTATTTCAGAAAACGGACTGCGCCATCAGAAGAGAGGTTGGTCATAGAGTAATTGTGTCATGTTTTGGATAACGAAATATGAATTATAAATTTGTTATTAACATTTAAGGCCAAAAAATTGCACTTTTTTTTAGTTTTTTGTTTATAACATTAAAGGTAATTATCCAATCTTGATCAAATTAATCGAAGAGTTGTAGAAAACTTAATTGCGAACAATATGAGTCGTCGCTTGATCTGATTGGATAATTAGAAGCGGAGAAAAACCGGGAAATTGAGCTTTTGTTAAACAAATTAATATCTCAGTTAATTCTTAACTTTTCAGGTTGAGGTTTGGTGGAAAAGTAACCGAATTTATGCTCTTCAAATGTATAAAAAAAAGACCCTTTTTTAATAAACTTTGCAACATTTAAGCGGAAAACCAAGATTGACGTTCTGTTGTGCTTGATTTATATTTTTAAAAGCCGTTTTCAAAATAAAAATCGGACCACCTCTGCGGCAAGCAGACATTTTACAATTAACGCATGAAATAAATTAAAGTGTCAATAGCGCGGAAACGTATTATCTTAAAGTGTTCTTTTTTTATACATTTGAAGAACATAAAGTCGGTTACTTTTCCACCAAACCTCAACCTGAAAAGTTAAAAATTAACTGAGATATTAATTTGTTTAACAAAAGCTCAATTTCCCGGTTTTTCCGAATTTTCTCCGCTTCTAATTATCCAATCAGATTGAACGGCTGCTTATTTTGTTCGCAATTCAATTTTCTACAACTTTTCAATTACTGTCATTAATATTGGATAATTACCTTTAATGTTATAAACAAAAAACTAAAAAAGTGCGATTTTTTGGTCTTAAATGTTAATAACAAATTTATAAATCATATTTCGTTGTCCAAAACATGACACAATTACTCTATGATCAACCTCTCTTCTGATGGCGCAGTCCGTTTTCTGAAATAAATAATGTCATAAATCATTCATAACAAATTCCCTGTTGCTTGGTCTATATACCTATCTTCACTCAACGACTGAACAATGCTGTATTACTGCGCTGTAGGTGGTAGAACGGGCTGTCTAACGTGGGGGCGCGCGGGTCCAGAGGTGCAGCTCCTGGTAGGGGTGCAGGGGGCGAAGACCCCGCCGAAAGATGGGGGGGGGGGGTGAAACCCCTCAGCATAAACAAAGGTACCGTAATTCTAAAAAAGGTGTATCATAATAACATGTAGTTTCTCCATAACTGTCAAAAGTAACAGTGTCTTATTTAACGATATTAATAATACATTTTCAATTATAAACTACAAATAAATAACAACAATTTCACTTAAAAATTACAAAATTTTTTTAACAAAATAATGTCACAATCACACTTGAAAATAGTCATGAAACTTTGAAATTTTATTAAGGTAAAAGCACCAATGGCCGGACGTCTAAGGAAATGTCATTCAATTTTTTGTATTAATCGTTCAAAATGTGATGCGAAATCAAGAATTGCCGCGATTATTTTGATGTATGTGTCCTCCCTACTATAACAAAAAGTCCAGAGTTGTGTTAAATCTGAATAATCCATTTTAATAATTCTCTTCAATAAATAATGCTCTGGAGCCAATTGCCGGATGGGAAAAGTGAATTGATCCAATAGCCGGAGAGCGCTGCACCAATACTCGGACAAGAGAACATTATAATTTGATTGATATGGATTTGATATTTTTTAAGCATAATAAACACTGGGAAATATTTACGGAAACATTTTTTAGGTCTACGCTTATAAAGAAAAATATTGAAAAGATTTTACAAATAGAATTGTTAATGAACTTCATTTTTTTTAGGTCTATTGAATAAGTTTAATTTATCTTTCCAATTTTTTTTCTATGAACTTTGCGTTACATATACATAATGAAAGATTTATTTAAAACTTCTGCTTCTTCGTTTTTTTGCTGGTTTTTTGTTTCATTCTTCTTTCTTTCTTTTCAAAGATTTTTTCTTTTGATCCTGCTTTTGATTTTATTTTAACGTGGCTTCTCTTTTTTCTTGCTGTTCCTGTTTTTCATTTGATACAGCTTCTTTTTTCTCTTTCTGTTCTTGTTTTTTTTTTAGTGTAGCTTCTTTCTTCTCTGTCTCTTCCTGTTTCTTCCTCAAAAAATAGTGCGATGTAACGCCGGCCACGCGTTCGGTTATTAGGCAAAACGAATATTCATTGACTTAATAACCGGATTTAAAATATTTAATTAAAGGAAAATGTTTCTTAATTTTGAAAAATATTATGGTTTATATAAAGCATTTGACTTTAGTGTAACGCGTATTAAAATGACAAATGAAGGTAAATGTAAATGTTATTTGCTTAACAAAGACAACGCGTCAGTTAGTTTATAGAGCAGATTTCGCTACATTTCGACCAGCCTTGTGCTTCAGTAGAGAAATTTTTTTTTCTTGGCGAAGTTTTAATTTCTAATTCAACAAATTTTTCACTTTTTTTTTTTCACCGTTTGTACACGTTACACCAAAATAGCGATAAGTGATTCATAAATCTCTAATTTTGAGAAAAATTCATGGCTCTGTCCGGCTATTAGGTACTGTCCGGCTATTGGTGCTTTTACCTTACTGTCAGTCTAATACTAAATACAAATAAAATGAGTACATTTTCATTAATAACTTAATTAACAACATTCAATATAAACAATTTCAAGATAAATTTCACATGAATGTGGCCCCTATAACCTCATATATAGTGAAGTAGCTACTTTCAAGTTAACTTTGGAGACGCATATTTCGGTTTTACAAAGTCAGATATTAAAAAAAATACACCATCATTAAGTATAGAATTTGTAGTTAAATGACAATCATAAATCATTGAAATGTACAATGATATTTGGGAGAAACATGACTTTTAAAATTACCAATGTTTAAGCTATGCGTGCTTGTCATATGTGTCTAATACATCGACTTTGGACGTGAATATTTCCTCCTTGGATAGTCACATTTCAATAATGATTTACAATTATTTAGTAATTTATGTTCACTTTAATTAAGCCTTAATGAAGGAAATTGTACATGACAATTTTTTCATATATACCAACTTGAAAAGTATTCATCTCTGTGTAATGTGTTGGTTTGTTAGCAGTATTAATAGTAACAACATAATAATAATTAATTAAGATAAAGTAATCAATGTTGACTTTTAATAAATACATAATAAATGAATTTTATTAACACAGTAGTTTTCAAGTAATATTGTTTTGTAAAGTAAGTATATTAACTGCACATAAAGTGTTCGTCTGCTATATACTTGTAACAGTGTTAAATGTAATGTATATTTTTAAACGTAAATATATTTCGTTTGGATAGTCACCTGTTAATAAATATTTATAAACAATTAGTAATTAATATAAATTTTTAATTAATACATAATTAAAGAAATTCTACATTGAATTATACGAATATTATTAATTTCAAAATTATCTTACTGTAGGGGAGAAGCGGCGAAATTGGCGCGTCGTCTAAATTGGCGCACCCTATTTTTCAGAAAATGATAACATAACAAAAAATAAAAATAGTTCTATCGTGTGCATTCTTGTATGATATGTATTTGATAGAAAACATTATAAAAATCTAATTGCTTAATACAGTTTTATTGCGATTAATCGTTTTTTGTCATAATGGTTATGTTCGAAGCCATTGAGTTAAATCGTTAAATAATAGTAATTCAAGGTGAATTAGATTAATGCAACGATTTTATAATCTTTGATATTTAATCTTACGATTAGGATAGAATATTTGTATGAAAAAATAAGCATTTTACGTAAAAAGTATTTAATTAATGAACGATACACTTGCGGCAAAATTGGCGCATACGAGATTCAAATCAGAGGCGAAGTTGGCACACGTGTTGTGTTTCTGGAAACCGGTGAATGAAGTCAAGTGCTCGGAAGTTTATGATTGAAAATATAAAGAAGATAGTAAGTACGCAATTATTAATATATAGATATATACATTTGAATGTTGCTGGACTTTTCTGCTAATCTTTTTCTTAAGATTTTTTGTGACATGGGAGGTAATGTGGTTCGCAAAACTGATGTAACGACTTTGTAAGGTTAAATTCATTTGAACAATCAGTGGTTAAATTTTTTTTTTAAGTTTGAGGTATTAAAGCGATTTTTAATAATTAATTTGCAGCCTGACAGTGTTTTGAAAGTTTTCTCGATTTTAAGATGTGAAAGCAATGTAAGTAAAAAATTTGTGTTTTTGATTGATTGTTTCTATTATTTATAAGTCTTCTAAAGTTAATAATTGTATATACTTCTGATTACAAATTCAAATAATTGTCTATAAAAATGATTTCAATTTGAATATTCACTTAAATATCCACAATTGCCAGTATTTTGTTGTTACCAAATATAAAATATATTTTAACTTTGGCTGGTTTATGTGAATAAAGGTATAAAAAACTTCACATATCTTGATATACTATCTCAAATTTAGTTTCAAATTATAACTACCTCTTTTCATCAACCTTTGCTACTGAAATGTAATTCTAAATCTATGAAAATATAAATAATACGTGGCAAGAGAAGATTATAATATTAGTGCGTCAATTTACCCGACATGGCGGGTAAATTGACGCAGGTGCAGTCCTTCGGCAATCTGAATAAAAACCTGCTTTAATAATTTTCAATGCAATCTTTATCCATTGGAAAGTATAGAAAAGATATCCAGCTATTAAATAAATATTTTTTCATAATTTTTAGTCATATACTTTCTTTTTAAACTCGCACTTTCTATTAGGTGCGCCAATTTCGCCGCTTCTCCCCTATATACTTTATGTGTTATATTGTTAGGTACAATCGTATACCTTGTGTACAGTTTGGTTTAGAATATCTTATGTTTGGATAGTCACATTTTAATGGTAATTAATTAACATTAAGTAAGTAATATTAACTTTCATTTAAAACGTATTTAATGAAATTCTACATTAAATTATTAGAGTAATATTATTTTGAAAAATATGAAATTTAAATTTAAGTAATGTATTTATTATATATTATCGTCAATATTTTATGGATTATTTAATGTTCATATTTTAATTAGAGATTTTTCGCCAATTACATTTTAATGAAACATCATTATTGTCATATACCTGTCGCTTTACATTCTTCTTATGGCAAAACTGTTTGTGGTTAATGACCAATACCGTTGACCAATACTGTCTAGATGTTATTTCAATAGAGTGGAAAACCCATATTAGGAGGAGATTTAGGGGCTGTCTCTGCTATAGCTCTCTGCAACGGCTATAGAATATACGATCATAGAGGGGGTAAACATAGCGGGTACACGAACATAGTAGGGGTAAATTTAACGCCCACAAGGAAAATATCCGAGGTAATGACTTGGAGTGACATACGAGGTACTTCTATTACGTTCATGTCAGTATTCGGTTACGGTACTTTCTCTACATCACGCGATTTAAAATTCCTTCATATTGTGCATATTTCGTGTGTTACTGTGTTTCGTTATCGGTTATCGTTTCGGATTAATAGTAGCAGCAGCAGCAGCACCAGTAGCAGCAACAACACTAGTAGCAGCACCAGTAACATGTTAGTGGACTTATATTTTTATATTGTTATTATTTTAAACTGGGCTTAAATTGATAATATATGACGATTTTCAAGTGATGTTTAAGGCCAAGTTTTAAATTTTCAACGTTCCTATCAACATCATCATTATTATAATATAATAATTTCATTCTTTTGAATGACACAAGTTATTTCGCATGTTTTTTACTATTAACAGAATAGAAGAAGGAGAAAATGATGACGATGATAATAGGAACGTGAACATTTTTAATTAAATTAAATTTCTACTCACACTGAGAGAAATAGTATATTACTATTTTAGTGTAGTCACCTCCCCATCGTGTCCGCTTAAAAGGGGTCGTAAAAATGTTAGTCTAGTCACCTCCCCATCGTGTCCGCTTGGCAGGGGTCGTAAAAATTTTAGTCTAGTCACCTCCCCATCGTGTCCGCTTAAAAGGGGTCATTAAGAGACCACAGTCCTAGTCACCTCCCCATCGTGTCCGCTTAAAAGGGGTCGTAAAAATGTTAGTCTAGTCACCTCCCCATCGTGTCCGCTTGGCAGGGGTCGTAAATATTTTAGTCTAGTCACCTCCCCCATCGTGTCCGCTTGGCAGGGGTCGTAGGAATTTTAGTCTAGTCACACCCCATCGTGTCCGCTTGGCAGGGGTCGTAAAATTTTTTAGTCTAGTCACCTCCCCATCGTGTCCGCTTAAAGGGGTCGTAAAAATTTTAGTCTAGTCACCTCCCCATCGTGTCCGCTTGGCAGGGGTCGTAAAAATTTAGTCCAGTCACCTCCCCATCGTGTCCGCTTAAGGGGTCGTAAAAATTTTAGTCTAGTCACCTCCCCATCGTGTCCGCTTAAAAGGGGTCGTAAAAATTTTAGTCTAGTCACCTCCCCATCGTGTCCGCTTGGCAGGGGTCGTAAAAATTTTAGTCTAGTCACCTCCCCATCGTGTCCGCTTAAAAGGGGTCGTAAAAATTTTAGTCTAGTCACCTCCCCATCGTGTCCGCTTAAAAGGGGTCGTAAAAATGTTAGTCTAGTCACCTCCCCATCGTGTCCGCTTGGCAGGGGTCGTAAAAATTTTAGTCTAGTCACCTCCCCATCGTGTCCGCTTGGCAGGGGTCGTAAAAATTTTAGTCTAGTCACCTCCCCATCGTGTCCGCTTGGCAGGGGTCGTAAAAATTTTAGTCTAGTCACCTCCCCATCGTGTCCGCTTACCAGGGGTCGTAAAATTTTTTAGTCTAGTCACCTCCCCATCGTGTCCGCTTAAAAGGGGTCGTAACAATTTTTTAGTCTAGTCACCTCCCCATCGTGTCCGCTTAAAAGGGGTCGTAAAAATTTTAGTGTAGTCACTCCTCCCCATCGTGTCCGCTTAAAAGGGGTCGTAAAAATCGTGATCTTAGTCACCTCCCCATCGTGTCCGCTTGGCTTGGGGGTCGTAAAAATTTGGTCTAGTCACCTCCCATCGTGTCCGCTTAGCAGGGGGTGGTAAAAATTTTAGTCCTAGTCACCTCCCCATGTCCATAGGGGTCGTAAAAATTTTGGTCTAGTCTCCCCATCGTGTCCGCTTAAAAGGGGTCGTAAAAATGTTAGTCTAGTCACCTCCCCATCGTGTCCGCTTGGCAGGGGTCGTAAAAATTTTAGTCTAGTCACCTCCCCATCGTGTCCGCTTAAAAGGGGTCGTAAAAATTTTAGTCTAGTCACCTCCCCATCGTGTCCGCTTAAAAGGGGTCGTAAAAATGTTAGTCTAGTCACCTCCCCATCGTGTCCGCTTGGCAGGGGTCGTAAAAATTTTAGTCTAGTCACCTCCCCATCGTGTCCGCTTGGCAGGGGTCGTAAAAATTTTAGTCCAGTCCACCTCCCCATCGTGTCCGCTTGGCAGGGGTCGTAAAAATTTTAGTCTAGTCACCTCCCCATCGTGTCCGCTTGGCAGGGGTCGTAAAAATTTTAGTCTAGTCACCTCCCCATCGTGTCCGCTTGGCAGGGGTCGTAAAAATTTTAGTCTAGTCACCTCCCCATCGTGTCCGCTTAAAAGGGGTCGTAAAAATTTTAGTCTAGTCACCTCCCCATCGTGTCCGCTTGGCAGGGGTCGTAAAAATTTTAGTCTAGTCACCTCCCCATCGTGTCCGCTTGGCAGGGGTCGTAAAATTTTTAGTCTAGTCACCTCCCCATCGTGTCCGCTTGGCAGGGTCGTAACAACAATTTTAGTGTAGTCACCTCCCATCGTGTCCGCTTAAAAGGGATCGTAACAACAATTTTAGTGTAGTCACCTCCCCATCGTGTCCGCTTGGCAGGGGTCGTAAAAATTTTAGTCTAGTCACCTCCCCATCGTGTCCGCTTGGCAGGGGTCGTAAAAATTTTAGTCTAGTCACCTCCCCATCGTGTCCGCTTGGAAGGGGTCGTAAAAATTTTAGTCTAGTCACCTCCCCATCGTGTCCGCTTGGCAGGGGTCGTAAAAATTTTAGTCTAGTCACCTCCCCATCGTGTCCGCTTCAAAGGGGTCGTAAAAATTTTAGTCTAGTCACCTCCCCATCGTGTCCGCTTAAAAGGGGTCGTAAAAATGTTAGTCTAGTCACCTCCCCATCGTGTCCGCTTGGCAGGGGTCGTAAAAATTTTAGTCTAGTCACCTCCCCATCGTGTCCGCTTAAAAGGGGTCGTAAAAATTTTAGTCTAGTCACCTCCCCATCGTGTCCGCTTAAAAGGGGTCGTAAAAATTTTAGTCTAGTCACCTCCCCATCGTGTCCGCTTGGCAGGGGTCGTAAAAATTTTAGTCTAGTCACCTCCCATCGTGTCCGCTTAAAAGGGGTCGTAAAAATTTTAGTCTAGTCACCTCCCCATCGTGTCCGCTTGGTAGAGGGTCGTAAAAATTTTAGTCTAGTCACCTCCCCATCGTGTCCGCTTGGCAGGGGTCGTAAAAATTTTAGTCTAGTCACCTCCCCATCGTGTCCGCTTGGCAGGGGTCGTAAAAATTTTAGTCTAGTCACCTCCCCATCGTGTCCGCTTGGCAGGGGTCGTAAGTACCCCAGTCTAGTCACCTCCCCATCGTGTCCGCTTGGCAGGGGTCGTAAAAATTTTAGTCTAGTCACCTCCCCATCGTGTCCGCTTAAAAGGGGTCGTAAAAATTTTAGTCTAGTCACCTCCCCATCGTGTCCGCTTGGCAGGGGTCGTAAAAATTTTAGTCTAGTCACCTCCCCATCGTGTCCGCTTGGCAGGGGTCGTAAAAATTTTAGTCTAGTCACCTCCCCATCGTGTCCGCTTAAAAGGGGTCGTAAAAATTTTAGTCTAGTCACCTCCCCATCGTGTCCGCTTGGCAGGGGTCGTAAAAATTTTAGTCTAGTCACCTCCCCATCGTGTCCGCTTGGCAGGGGTCGTAAAAATTTTAGTCCAGTCACCTCCCCATCGTGTCCGCTTAACAGGGGTCGTAAAAAATTTTAGTCTAGTCACCTCCCCATCGTGTCCGCTTGGCAGGGGTCGTAAAAATTTTAGTCTAGTCACCTCCCCATCGTGTCCGCTTGGCAGGGGTCGTAAAAATTTTAGTCTAGTCACCTCCCCATCGTGTCCGCTTGGCAGGGGTCGTAAAAATTTTAGTCTAGTCACCTCCCCATCGTGTCCGCTTGGCAGGGGTCGTAAAAATTTTAGTCTAGTCACCTCCCCATCGTGTCCGCTTGGCAGGGGTCGTAAAAATTTTAGTCTAGTCACCTCCCCATCGTGTCCGCTTGGCAGGGGTCGTAAAAATTTTAGTCTAGTCACCTCCCCATCGTGTCCGCTTAACAGGGGTCGTAAAAATTTTAGTCTAGTCACCTCCCCATCGTGTCCGCTTGGCAGGGGTCGTAAAAATTTTAGTCTAGTCACCTCCCCATCGTGTCCGCTTGGCAGGGGTCGTAAAAATTTTAGTCTAGTCACCTCCCCATCGTGTCCGCTTGGCAGGGGTCGTAAAAATTTTAGTCTAGTCACCTCCCCATCGTGTCCGCTTGGACAGGGCTCGTAAAAATTTTAGTCTAGTCACCTCCCCATCGTGTCCGCTTGGCAGGGGTCGTAAAAAATTTTAGTGTAGTCACCTCCCCATCGTGTCCGCTTGGCAGGGGTCGTAAAATTTTAGTCTAGTCACCTCCCCATCGTGTCCGCTTGGCAGGGGTCGTAAAAATTTTAGTCTAGTCACCTCCCCATCGTGTCCGCTTGGCAGGGGTCGTAACAACAATTTTAGTCTAGTCACCTCCCCATCGTGTCCGCTTGGCAGGGGTCGTAAAAATTTTAGTCTAGTCACCTCCCATCGTGTCCGCTTGCAGGGGTCGTACTTTTAGTCCAGTCACCTCCCCATCGTGATCCCGCTTTGGTCAAAATTTTGGGTTCAGTCACCTCCCCACGTCCGCTTGGCAGGGTCGTAAAAATTTTTTAGTCTAGTCACCTCCCATCGTGTCCGCTTGGCAGGGGGTCGTAAAAATTTTAGCTGTCTAGTCACCTCCCCA
>JAPYXD010000059.1:0-100889 GCA_030998225.1 Diplolepis rosae
ATTCTGCTGCAATTAATTAGCTGAGAATATTATAACAGTAAAAGAAGCCGCTAAGTGCTCAACTCACACACGTGAACACTTCTCCGAATATGGTATCAGAGATATTTAATCTTGTAGCCCACAATTGTTATAAATTAGTGAGTTCATTCAACGCGCATTGAACGATACTCAACAGTTTCTACACGCCGTTTGAAGCTTTACTACACGTACGAATATTATTTAGATTTTTGTCCTCTAAAATGCCATATTTTGCTGTAATTAAATCGCTGGGAATATTATTACAGAAAATCGAGCAGCTAAGTGCTCAACTCACACGCGTGAACACTTCTCTGAATAAGGTATCAGAGATATTTAATCTTGTATCCCACAATTGTTATTAATTATTGAGATCATTCAACGCGCATTAAACGAAACACAACAGTTTATACACGCGGTTTAAACTTTTACTATAAATACGAATCTTATTTAGATTAATGTCTTCTGAAAAGCTATATTCTGCTGTAATTAATTCGCTGAGAATATTATATCAGAAAACAAGCCGCTAAGTGCTCAACTCACACGCGTGAACACTTCTCCGAATATGGTATCAGAGATATTTAATCTTGTAGCCCACAATTGTTATAAACTAGTGAATTTATTCAACGCGCATTGAACGGTACTCAACAGTTTATACACGCCGTTTTAACTTTTATTATACATACGAATGTTACTTAGATTATTGTCTTCTGAAAAGCTATATTCTGCTGTAATTAATTCGCTGAGAATATTATATCAGAAAAACAAGCCGCTAAGTGCTCAACTCACACGCGTGAACACTTCTCCGAATATGGTATCAGAGATATTTAATCTTGTAGCCCACAATTGTTATAAATTAGTGAGTTCATTCAACGCGCATTGAACGATACTCCACAGTTTCTACACGCCGTTTGAAGCTTTACTACACGTACGAATATTATTTAGATTTTTGTCCTCTAAAATACCATATTTTGCTGTAATTAATTCGCTGGGTATATTATTACAGAAAACCGAGTAGCTAAGTGCTCAACTCACACGCGTGAACACTTCTCTGAATATGGTATTAGAGATATTTAATCTTGTAGCCCACGACTGTTATACATTAGTGACTTCATTCAATGCGCATTAAACGGTACACAACAGTTTATACATGCCGTTTTAACTTTTAATATACATACGAATCTTAATTTGATTATTGTCTTCTGAAAAGCTTTATTTTGTATTAATTCATTCGATGGTGATATTGTATCCGAAAAACAAGCCGCTTAGTGCTCAACTCACATGTGTGAACACTTCTCTGAATATTTTATCAGAGATATTTAATCTTGTAGCCAACGATTGTTATACATTAGTGTGTACATTCAACGCGCATTGAACGATACTCAACAGTTTCTACACGCCCTTTGAAGCTTTACTACACGTACCAATATTATTTAGATTTTTGTCCTCTAAAATGCCATATTTTGCTGTAATTAAATCGCTGGGAATATTATTACAGAAAATCGAGCAGCTAAGTGCTCAACTCACACGCGTGAACACTTCTCTGAATAAGGTATCAGAGATATTTAATCTTGTATCCCACAATTGTTATTAATTATTGAGATCATTCAACGCGCATTAAACGAAACACAACAGTTTATACACGCGGTTTAAACTTTTACTATAAATACGAATCTTATTTAGATTAATGTCTTCTGAAAAGCTATATTCTGCTGTAATTAATTCGCTGAGAATATTATATCAGAAAAACAAGCCGCTAAGTGCTCAACTCACACGCGTGAACACTTCTCCGAATATGGTATCAGAGATATTTAATCTTGTAGCCCATAATTGTTATAAACTAGTGAATTTATTCAACGCGCATTGAACGATACTCAACAGTTTATACACGCCGTTTTAACTTTTATTATACATACGAATGTTACTTAGATTATTGTCTTCTGAAAAGCTATATTCTGCTGTAATTAATTCGCTGAGAATATTATATCAGAAAAACAAGCCGCTAAGTGCTCAACTCACACGCGTGAACACTTCTCCGAATATGGTATCAGAGATATTTAATCTTGTAGCCCACAATTGTTATAAATTAGTGAGTTCATTCAACGCGCATTGAACGATACTCCACAGTTTCTACACGCCGTTTGAAGCTTTACTACACGTACGAATATTATTTAGATTTTTGTCCTCTAAAATACCATATTTTGCTGTAATTAATTCACTGGGAATATTATTACAGAAAATCGAGCAGCTAAGTACTCAACTCACACGCGTGAACACTTCTCTGAATAAGGTATCAGAGATATTTAATCTTGTAGCCCACAATTGTTATAAATTAGTGAATTTATTCAACGCTAATTAAACGGTACACAACAGTTTATACATGCCGTTTTAACTTTTAATATACATACGAATCTTAATTTGATTATTGTCTTCTGAAAAGCTTTATTTTGTATTAATTCATTCGATGGTGATATTGTATCCGAAAAACAAGCCGCTTAGTGCTCAACTCACATGTGTGAACACTTCTCTGAATATGGTAACAGAGATATTTAATCTTGTAGCCCACGATTGTTATACATTAGTGACTTCATTCAATGCGCATTAAACGGTACACAACAGTTTATACATGCCGTTTTAACTTTTAATATACATACGAATCTTAATTTGATTATTGTCTTCTGAAAAGCTTTATTTTGTATTAATTCATTCGATGGTGATATTGTATCCGAAAAACAAGCCGCTTAGTGCTCAACTCACATGTGTGAACACTTCTCTGAATATTTTATCAGAGATATTTAATCTTGTAGCCAACGATTGTTATACATTAGTGTGTACATTCAACGCGCATTGAACGATACTCAACAGTTTCTACACGCCGTTTGAAGCTTTACTACACGTACCAATATTATTTAGATTTTTGTCCTCTAAAATGCCATATTTTGCTGTAATTAATTCGCTGGGTATATTATTATAGAAAATCGAGCAGCTAAGTGCTCAACTCACACGCGTGAACACTTCTCTGAATATGGTATTCGAGATATTTAATCTTGTAGCCCACGATTGTTATACATTAGTGAGTTCATTCAACGCGCATTGAACGATACTCAACAGTTTATACACGCCGTTTTAACTTTTATTATACATACGAATCTTATTTTTATTATTGTCTTCTGAAAAGCTATATTTTGCAGTAATTCGTTCGATGGTGATATTGTATCCGAAAAACAAGCCGCTAAGTGCTCAACTCACACGTGTGAACACTTCTCTGAATATGGTATCAGAGATATTTAATCTTGTAGCCCATAATTGTTATAAACTAGTGAATTTATTCAACGCGCATTGAACGATACTCAACAGTTTATACACGCCGTTTTAACTTTTATTATACATACGAATGTTACTTAGATTATTGTCTTCTGAAAAGCTATATTCTGCTGTAATTAATTCGCTGAGAATATTATATCAGAAAAACAAGCCGCTAAGTGCTCAACTCACACGCGTGAACACTTCTCCGAATATGGTATCAGAGATATTTAATCTTGTAGCCCACAATTGTTATAAATTAGTGAGTTCATTCAACGCGCATTGAACGATACTCCACAGTTTCTACACGCCGTTTGAAGCTTTACTACACGTACGAATATTATTTAGATTTTTGTCCTCTAAAATACCATATTTTGCTGTAATTAATTCACTGGGAATATTATTACAGAAAATCGAGCAGCTAAGTGCTCAACTCACACGCGTGAACACTTCTCTGAATAAGGTATCAGAGATATTTAATCTTGTAGCCCACAATTGTTATAAATTAGTGAATTTATTCAACGCTAATTAAACGGTACACAACAGTTTATACATGCCGTTTTAACTTTTAATATACATACGAATCTTAATTTGATTATTGTCTTCTGAAAAGCTTTATTTTGTATTAATTCATTCGATGGTGATATTGTATCCGAAAAACAAGCCGCTTAGTGCTCAACTCACATGTGTGAACACTTCTCTGAATATGGTAACAGAGATATTTAATCTTGTAGCCCACGATTGTTATACATTAGTGACTTCATTCAATGCGCATTAAACGGTACACAACAGTTTATACATGCCGTTTTAACTTTTAATATACATACGAATCTTAATTTGATTATTGTCTTCTGAAAAGCTTTATTTTGTATTAATTCATTCGATGGTGATATTGTATCCGAAAAACAAGCCGCTTAGTGCTCAACTCACATGTGTGAACACTTCTCTGAATATTTTATCAGAGATATTTAATCTTGTAGCCAACGATTGTTATACATTAGTGTGTACATTCAACGCGCATTGAACGATACTCAACAGTTTCTACACGCCGTTTGAAGCTTTACTACACGTACCAATATTATTTAGATTTTTGTCCTCTAAAATGCCATATTTTGCTGTAATTAATTCGCTGGGTATATTATTATAGAAAATCGAGCAGCTAAGTGCTCAACTCACACGCGTGAACACTTCTCTGAATATGGTATTCGAGATATTTAATCTTGTAGCCCACGATTGTTATACATTAGTGAGTTCATTCAACGCGCATTGAACGATACTCAACCGTTTATACACGCCGTGTTAACTTTTACTATACGTACGAATCTTATTTTTATTATTGTCGTCTGAAAAGCTATATTTTGCAGTAATTCATTCGATGGTGATATTGTATCCGAAAAACAAGCCGCTAAGTGCTCAACTCACACGTGTGAACACTTCTCTGAATATGGTATCAGAGATATTTAATTTTGTAGCCCATGATTGTTATACATTATTAACTTCATTCAACGCGCATTGAACGATACTCAACAGTTTATACACGCCGTTTTAACTTTTATTATACACACGAATCATATTTTTATTATTGTCTTCTGAAAAGCTATATTTTGCTGTAGTTAATTCGCTGAGAATATTATATCAGAAAAACAACCCGCCAACTGCTCAACTCACACGCGTGAACACTTCTCTGAATATGGTATTAGAGATATTTAATCTTGTAGCCCACGATTGTTATACATTAGTGACTTCATTCAATGCGCATTAAACGATACACAACAGTTTATACACGCGGTTTGAACTTTTGCTATAAATACGAATCTTATTTAGATTATTGTCTACTGAAAAGCTATATTCTGCTGCAATTAATTAGCTGAGAATATTATATCAGTAAAAGAAGCCGCTAAGTGCTCAACTCACACACGTGAACACTTCTCCGAATATGGTATCAGAGATATTTAATCTTGTAGCCCACAATTGTTATAAATTAGTGAGTTCATTCAACGCGCATTGAACGATACTCAACAGTTTCTACACGCCGTTTGAAGCTTTACTACACGTACGAATATTATTTAGATTTTTGTCCTCTAAAATGCCATATTTTGCTGTAATTAAATCGCTGGGAATATTATTACAGAAAATCGAGCAGCTAAGTGCTCAACTCACACGCGTGAACACTTCTCTGAATAAGGTATCAGAGATATTTAATCTTGTATCCCACAATTGTTATTAGTTATTGAGCTCATTCAACGCGCATTAAACGAAACACAACAGTTTATACACGCGGTTTAAACTTTTACTATAAATACGAATCTTATTTAGATTAATGTCTTCTGAAAAGCTATATTCTGCTGTAATTAATTCGCTGAGAATATTATATCAGAAAAACAAGCCGCTAAGTGCTCAACTCACACGCGTGAACACTTCTCCGAATATGGTATCAGAGATATTTAATCTTGTAGCCCACAATTGTTATAAATTAGTGAATTTATTCAACGCGCATTGAACGATACTCAACAGTTTATACACGCCGTTTTAACTTTTATTATACATACGAATCTTACTTAGATTATTGTCTTCTGAAAAGCTATATTCTGCTGTAATTAATTCGCTGAGAATATTATATCAGAAAAACAAGCCGCTAAGTGCTCAACTCACACGCGTGAACACTTCTCCGAATATGGTATCAGAGATATTTAATCTTGTAGCCCACAATTGTTATAAATTAGTGAGTTCATTCAACGCGCATTGAACGATACTCAACAGTTTCTACACGCCGTTCGAAGCTTTACTACACGTACGAATATTATTTAGATTTTTGTCCTCTAAAATGCCATATTTTGCTGTAATTAATTCACTGGGAATATTATTACAGAAAATAGAGCAGCTAAGTGCTCAACTCACACGCGTGAACACTTCTCTGAATAAGGTATCAGAGATATTTAATCTTGTAGCCCACAATTGTTATAAATTAGTGAATTTATTCAACGCTCATTAAACGGTACACAACAGTTTATACATGCCGTTTTAACTTTTAATATACATACGAATCTTAATTTGATTATTGTCTTCTGAAAAGCTTTATTTTGCAGTAATTCATTCGACGGCGATATTGTATCAGAAAACAAGCCGCTATGTGCTCAAATCACACGCGTGATCACTTCTCTGAATATTTTATCAGAGATATTTAATCTTGTAGCCAACGATTGTTATACATTAGTGTGTACATTCAACGCGCATTGAACGATACTCAACAGTTTTTACACGCCGTTTGAAGCTTTACTACACGTACCAATATTATTTAGATTTTTGTCCTCTAAAATGCCATATTTTGCTGTAATTAATTCGCTGGGTATATTATTATAGAAAATCGAGCAGCTAAGTGCTCAACTCACACGTGTGAACACTTCTCTGAATATGGTATCAGAGATATTTAATCTTGTAGCCCACGATTGTTATACATTAGTGAGTTCATTCAACGCGCATTGAACGATACTCAACAGTTTATACACGCCGTTTTAACTTTTATTATACATACGAATCTTATTTTTATTATTGTCTTCTGAAAAGCTATATTTTGCAGTAATTCATTCGATGGTGATATTGTATCCGAAAAACAAGCCGCTAAGTGCTCAACTCACACGTGTGAACACTTCTCTGAATATGGTATCAGAGATATTTAATCTTGTAGCCCACGATTGTTATACATTAGTGAGTTCATTCAACGCGCATTGAACGACACTCAACAGTTTATACACGCCGTTTTAACTTTTATTATACACACGAATCATATTTTTATTATTGTCTTCTGAAAAGCTATATTTTGCTGTAGTTAATTCGCTGAGAATATTATATCAGAAAAACAACCCGCCAACTGCTCAACTCACACGCGTGAACACTTCTCTGAATATGGTATCAGAGATATTTAATTTTGTAGCCCATGATTGTTATACATTATTAACTTCATTCAACGCGCATTGAACGATACTCAACAGTTTATAAACGCCGTTTAAACTTTTACTATACATACGAATCTTATTTAGATTATTGTCTTCTGAAAAGCTATATTCTGCTGCAATTAATTAGCTGAGAATATTATATCAGTAAAAGAAGCCGCTAAGTGCTCAACTCACACACGTGAACACTTCTCCGAATATGGTATCAGAGATATTTAATCTTGTAGCCCACAATTGTAATAAATTAGTGAGTTCATTCAAAGCGCATTGAACGACACTCAACAGTTTATACACGCCGTTTTAACTTTTATTATACACACGAATCATATTATTATTATTGTCTTCTGAAAAGCTATATTTTGCTGTAGTTAATTCGCTGAGAATATTATATCAGAAAAACAACCCGCCAACTGCTCAACTCACACGCGTGAACACTTTTCTGAATAAGGTATCAGAGATATTTAATCTTGTATCCCACAATTGTTATTAGTTATTGAGATCATTCAACGCGCATTAAACGAAACACAACAGTTTATACACGCGGTTTAAACTTTTACTATAAATACGAATCTTATTTAGATTAATGTCTTCTGAAAAGCTATATTCTGCTGTAATTAATTCGCTGAGAATATTATATCAGAAAAACAAGCCGGTAAGTGCTCAACTCACATGCGTGAACACTTCTCTGAATATGGTAACAGAGATATTTAATCTTGTAGCCCACGATTGTTATACATTAGTGACTTCATTCAATGCGCATTAAACGGTACCTAACAGTTTATACATGCCGTTTTAACTTTAAATATACATACGAATCTTAATTTGATTATTGTCTTCTGAAAAGCTTTATTTTGCAGTAATTCATTCGACGGCGATATTGTATCAGAAAAACAAGCCGCTATGTGCTCAAATCACACGCGTGAACACTTCTCTGAATATTTTATCAGATATATTTAATCTTGTAGCCAACGATTGTTATACATTAGTGTGTACATTCAACGCGCATTGAACGATACTCAACAGTTTTTACACGCCGTTTGAAGCTTTACTACACGTACCAATATTATTTAGATTTTTGTCCTCTAAAATGCCATATTTTGCTGTAATTAATTCGCTGGGTATATTATTATAGAAAATCGAGCAGCTAAGTGCTCAACTCACACGTGTGAACACTTCTCTGAATATGGTATCAGAGATATTTAATCTTGTAGCCCACGATTGTTATACATTAGTGAGTTCATTCAACGCGCATTGAACGATACTCAACAGTTTATACACGCCGTTTTAACTTTTATTATACATACGAATCTTATTTTTATTATTGTCTTCTGAAAAGCTATATTTTGCAGTAATTCATTCGATGGTGATATTGTATCCGAAAAACAAGCCGCTAAGTGCTCAACTCACACGTGTGAACACTTCTCTGAATATGGTATCAGAGATATTTAATCTTGTAGCCCACGATTGTTATACATTAGTGAGTTCATTCAACGCGCATTGAACGACACTCAACAGTTTATACACGCCGTTTTAACTTTTATTATACACACGAATCATATTTTTATTATTGTCTTCTGAAAAGCTATATTTTGCTGTAGTTAATTCGCTGAGAATATTATATCAGAAAAACAACCCGCCAACTGCTCAACTCACACGCGTGAACACTTCTCTGAATATGGTATCAGAGATATTTAATTTTGTAGCCCATGATTGTTATACATTATTAACTTCATTCAACGCGCATTGAACGATACTCAACAGTTTATAAACGCCGTTTAAACTTTTACTATACATACGAATCTTATTTAGATTATTGTCTTCTGAAAAGCTATATTCTGCTGCAATTAATTAGCTGAGAATATTATATCAGTAAAAGAAGCCGCTAAGTGCTCAACTCACACACGTGAACACTTCTCCGAATATGGTATCAGAGATATTTAATCATGTAGCCCACAATTGTAATAAATTAGTGAGTTCATTCAACGCGCATTGAACGACACTCAACAGTTTATACACGCCGTTTTAACTTTTATTATACACACGAATCATATTTTTATTATTGTCTTCTGAAAAGCTATATTTTGCTGTAGTTAATTCGCTGAGAATATTATATCAGAAAAACAACCCGCCAACTGCTCAACTCACACGCGTGAACACTTCTCTGAATAAGGTATCAGAGATATTTAATCTTGTATCCCACAATTGTTATTAATTATTGAGATCATTCAACGCGCATTAAACGAAACACAACAGTTTATACACGCGGTTAAAACTTTTACTATAAATACGAATCTTATTTAGATTAATGTCTTCTGAAAAGCTATATTCTGCTGTAATTAATTCGCTGAGAATATTATATCAGAAAAACAAGCCGCTAAGTGCTCAACTCACACGCGTGAACACTTCTCCGAATATGGTATCAGAGATATTTAATCTTGTAGCCCACAATTGTTATAAATTAGTGAATTTATTCAACGCGCATTGAACGATACTCAACAGTTTATACACGCCGTTTTAACTTTTATTATACATACGAATCTTACTTAGATTATTGTCTTCTGAAAAGCTATATTCTGCTGTAATTAATTCGCTGAGAATATTGTATCAGAAAAACAAGCCGCTAAGTGCATAACTCACACGCGTGAACACTTCTCCGAATATGGTATCAGAGATATTTAATCTTGTAGCCCACAATTGTTATAAATTAGTGAATTTATTCAACGCGCATTGAACGATACTCAACAGTTTATACACGCCGTTTTAACTTTTATTATACATACGAATCTTACTTAGATTATTGTCTTCTGAAAAGCTATATTCTGCTGTAATTAATTCGCTGAGAATATTATATCAGAAAAACAAGCCGCTAAGTGCTCAACTCACACGCGTGAACACTTCTCCGAATATGGTATCAGAGATATTTAATCTTGTAGCCCACGATTGTTATACATTAGTGAGTTCATTCAACGCGCATTGAACGACACTCAACAGTTTATACACGCCGTTTTAACTTTTATTATACATACGAATCTTATTTTTATTATTGTCTTCTGAAAAGCTATATTTTGCAGTAATTCATTCGATGGTGATATTGTATCCGAAAAACAAGCCGCTAAGTGCTCAACTCACACGCGTGAACACTTCTCTGAATATGGTATCAGAGATATTTAATTTTGTAGCCCATGATTGTTATACATTATTAACTTCATTCAACGCGCATTGAACGATACTCAACAGTTTATAAACGCCGTTTAAACTTTTACTATACATACGAATCTTATTTTGATTATTGTCTTCTGAAAACCTATATTTTGCAGTAATTCTTTTGATGTGGATATTGTATAAGAAAAACAAGCCGCTGAGTGCTCACCTCATACGCGTGAACACTTCTCTGAATATGTTATCAGAGACATTTACTCTTGTAGCCCACGATTGTTATACATTAGTGAGTTCATTTAACGCGCATTGAACGATACCATTTATACACGCCGTTTTAAATTTTACTATACATACGAATCTTATTTTGATTATTGTCTTCTGAAAAGCTATATTTTGCAGTAATTCATTCGATTGTGATATTGTATCCGAAAAACAAGCCGCTAAGTGCTCAAATCACACGCGTGAACACTTCTCCGAATATGGTATCAGAGATATTTAATTTTGTAGCCCACAATTGTTATAAACTAATGTGTACATTCAACGCGCATTGAACGATACTCAACAGTTTCTACACGCCGTTTGAAGCTTTACTACACGTACGAATATTATTTAGATTTTTGTCCTCTAAAATGCCATATTTTGCTCTAATTAATTCGCTGGGTATATTATTACAGAAAACCGAGTAGCTAAGTGCTCAACTCACACGCGTGAACACTTCTCTGAATATGGTATTAGAGATATTTAATCTTGTAGCCCACGACTGTTATACATTAGTGACTTCATTCAATGCGCATTAAACGGTATACAACAGTTTATACATGCCGTTTTAACTTTTAATATACATAAGAATCTTAATTTGATTATTGTCTTCTGAAAAGCTTTATTTTGCAGTAATTCATTCGACGGGGATATTGTATCAGAAAACAAGCCGCTATGTGCTCAACTCACACGCGTGAACACTTCTCTGAATATGGTATTAGAGATATTTAATCTTGTAGCCCACGATTGTTATTCATTATTGAGTTCATTCAACGCGCATTAAACGATACACAACAGTTTATACACGCCGTTTTAATTTTTATTATACATACGAATATTATTTTTATTATTGTCTTCTGAAAAGCTATATTTTGCTGTAATTGATTCGCTGAGAATATTATATCAGAAAAACAAGCCGCCAAGTGCTCAACTCACACGCGTGAACACTTCTTCGAATATGGTATCAGAGATATTTAATCTTGTAGCCCACAAGTGTTATAAATTTGTAAGTTTATTCAACGCGCATTGAACGATACTCAACAGTTTATACACGACGTTTTAACTTTTATTATACATACGAATCTTATTTTTATTATTGTCTTCTGAAAAGCTATATTTTCCAGTAATACATTCGATTGTGATATTGTATCCGAAAAACAAGCTGCTAAGTGCTCAACTCACACGCGTGAACACTTCTATGAATATGTTTTCAGAGATATTTAATCTTGTAGCCCACAATTGTTATACATTATTGAGTTCTTTCAAAGCGCATTGAACGATACTCAACAGTTTATACACGCCGTTTTAACTTTTATTATACATACGAATCTTATTTAGATTATTGTCTTCTGAAAAGCTATATTTTGCTGTAATTGATTCGCTGAGAATATTATATCAGAAAAACAAGCCGCCAAGTGCTCAACTCACACGCGTGAACACTTCTTCGAATATGGTATCAGAGATATTTAATCTTGTAGCCCACAAGTGTTATAAATTTGTAAGTTTATTCAACGCGCATTAAACGGTACACAACAGTTTATACACGTCGTTTTAACTTTTATTATACATACGAATCTTATTTTTATTATTGTCTTCTGAAAAGCTATATTTTCCAGTAATACATTCGATTGTGATATTGTATCCGAAAAACAAGCCGCTAAGTACTCAACCTACACGCGTGAACACTTCTCCGAATATGGTTTTAGAGATATCTAATCTTGTAGCCCACAATTGTTATAAATTAGTGAATTTATTCAACGCGCATTGAACGATACTCAACAGTTTATACACGCCGTTTTAACTTTTATTATACATACGAATCTTATTTAGATTATTGTCTTCTGAAAAGCTATATTCTGCTGTAATTAATTCGCTGAGAATATTATATCAGAAAAACATGCCGCTAAGTGCTCAACTCACACGCGTGAACACTTCTCTGAATATGGTATTAGAGATATTTAATCTTGTAGCCCACGATTGTTATTCATTATTGAGTTCATTCAACGGGCATTAAACGATACACAACAGTTTATACACGCCGTTTTAATTTTTATTATACATACGAATATTATTTTTATTATTGTCTTCTGAAAAGCTATATTTTGCTGTAATTGATTCGCTGAGAATATTATATCAGAAAAACAAGCCGCCAAGTGATCAACTCACACGCGTGAACACTTCTTCGAATATGGTATCAGAGATATTTAATCTTGTAGCCCACAAGTGTTATAAATTTGTAAGTTTATTCAACGCGCATTAAACGGTACACAACAGTTTATACATGCCGTTTTAACTTTTAATATACATACGAATCTTAATTTGATTATTGTCTTCTGAAAAGCTTTATTTTGCAGTAATTCATTCGATGGTGATATTGTATCCGAAAAACAAGCCGCTAAGTGCTCAACTCACATGCGTGAACACTTCTCTGAATATGGTAACAGAGATATTTAATATTGTAGCCCACGATTGTTATACATTATTGAGTTCTTTCAAAGCGCATCAAACGGTACACAACAGTTTATACGTGCCGTTTTAACTTTTAATATACAAACGAATCTTAATTTGATTATTGTCTTCTGAAAAGCTTTATTTTGCAGTAATTCATTCGACGGGGATATTGTATGAGAAAACAAGCCGCTATGTGCTCAACTCACACGCGTGAACACTACTCTGAATATTTTAACAGAGATATTTAATCTTGTAGCCAACGATTGTTATACATTAGTGTGTACATTCAACGCGCATTGAACGATACACAACAGTTTCTACACGCCGTTTGAAGCTTTACTACACGTACGAATATTATTTAGATTTTTGTCCTCTAAAATGCCATATTTTGCTGTAATTAATTCGCTTGGTATATTATTACAGAAAACCGAGTAGCTAAGTGCTCAACTCACACGCGTGAACACTTCTCTGAATATGGTATTAGAGATATTTAATCTTGTAGCCCACGATTGTTATACATTAGTGACTTCATTCAATGCGCATTAAACGATACACAACAGTTTATACACGCGGTTTGAACTTTTGCTATAAATACGAATCTTATTTAGATTATTGTCTTCTGAAAAGCTATATTCTGCTGCAATTAATTAGCTGAGAATATTATATCAGTAAAAGAAGCCGCTAAGTGCTCAACTCACACACGTGAACACTTCTCCGAATATGGTATCAGAGATATTTAATCTTGTAGCCCACAATTGTTATAAATTAGTGAGTTCATTCAACGCGCATTGAACGATACTCAACAGTTTCTACACGCCGTTTGAAGCTTTACTACACGTACGAATATTATTTAGATTTTTGTCCTCTAAAATGCCATATTTTGCTGTAATTAAATCGCTGGGAATATTATTACAGAAAATCGAGCAGCTATGTGCTCAACTCACACGCGTGAACACTTCTCTGAATATGGTATTAGAGATATTTAATCTTGTAGCCCACGATTGTTATTCATTATTGAGTTCTTTCAACGCGCATTAAACGATACACAACAGTTTATACACGCGGTTTGAACTTTTACTATAAATACGAATCTTATTTAGATTAATGTCTTCTGAAAAGCTATATTCTGCTGTAATTAATTCGCTGAGAATATTATATCAGAAAAACAAGCCGCTAAGTGCTCAACTCACACGCGTGAACACTTCTCCGAATATGGTATCAGAGATATTTAATCTTGTAGCCCACAATTGTTATAAATTAGTGAGATCATTCAACGCGCATTAAACGATACACAACAGTTTATACACGCGGTTTAAACTTTTACTATAAATACGAATCTTATTTAGATTAATGTCTTCTGAAAAGCTATATTCTGCTGTAATTAATTCGCTGAGAATATTATATCAGAAAAACAAGCCGCTAAGTGCTCAACTCACACGCGTGAACATTTCTCCGAATATGGTATCGTAGATATTTAATCTTGTAGCACACAATTGTTATAAATTAGTGAGTTCATTCAACGCGCATTGAACGATACTCAACAGTTTCTACACGCCGTTTGAAGCTTTACTACACGTACGAATATTATTTAGATTTTTGTCCTCTAAAATGCCATATTTTGCTGTAATTATTTCACTGGGAATATTATTACAGAAAATCGAGCAGCTAAGTGCTCAACTCACACGCGTGAACACTTCTCTGAATAAGGTATCAGAGATATTTAATCTTGTAGCCCACAATTGTTATACATTAGTGAGTTCATTCAACGCGCATTAAACGGTACACAACAGTTTATACATGCCGTTTTAACTTTTAATATACATACGAATCTTAATTTGATTATTGTCTTCTGAAAAGCTTTATTTTGTATTAATTCATTCGATGGTAATATTGTATCCGAAAAACAAGCCGCTTAGTGCTCGACTCACACGCGTGAACACTTCTCTCAATATGGTATTAGAGATATTTAATCTTGTAGCCCACGATTGTTATTCATTATTGTGTTCATTCAACGCGCATTAAACGATACACAACAGTTTATACACGCCGTTTTAACTTTTATTATACATACGAATCTTATTTTTATTATTGTCTTCTGGAAAGCTATATTTTGCAGTAACTCATTCGACGGGGATATTGTATCAGAAAACAAGCCGCTATGTGCTCAATTCACACGCGTGAACACTTCTCTGAATATGGTATTAGAGATATTTAATCTTGTAGCCCACGATTGTTATTCATTATTGAGTTCTTTCAACGCGCATTAAACGATACACAACAGTTTATACACGCGGTTTGAACTTTTGCTATAAATACGAATCTTATTTAGATTATTGTCTTCTGAAAAGCTATATTCTGCTGTAATTAATTAGCTGAGAATATTATATCAGTAAAACAAGCCGCTAAGTGCTCAACTCACACACGTGAACACTTCTCCGAATATGGTATCAGAGATATTTAATCTTGTAGCCCACAATTGTTATAAATTAGTGAGATCATTCAACGCGCATTAAACGATACACAACAGTTTATACACGCGGTTTAAACTTTTACTATAAATACGAATCTTATTTAGATTAATGTCTTCTGAAAAGCTATATTCTGCTGTAATTAATTCGCTGAGAATATTATATCAGAAAAACAAGCCGCTAAGTGCTCAACTCACACGCGTGAACATTTCTCCGAATATGGTATCGTAGATATTTAATCTTGTAGCCCACCATTGTTATAAATTAGTGAATTTATTCAACGCGCATTGAACGATACTCAACAGTTTATACACGCAGTTTTAACTTTTATTATACATACGAATCTTATTTAGATTATTGTCTTCTGAAAAGCTATATTCTGCTGTAATTAATTCGCTGAGAATATTATATCAGAAAAACATGCCGCTAAGTGCTCAACTCACACGCTTGAACACTTCTCTGAATATGGTATCAGAGATATTTAATCTTGTAGCCCACGATTGTTATACATTAGTGAGTTCATTCAACGCGCATTAAACGGTACACAACAGTTTATACATGCCGTTTTAACTTTTAATATACATACGAATCTTAATTTGATTATTGTCTTCTGAAAAGCTTTATTTTGCAGTAATTCATTCGATGGTGATATTGTATCCGAAAAACAAGCCGCTAAGTGCTCAACTCACACGCGTGAACACTTCTCTGAATATGGTATTAGAGATATTTAATCTTGTAGCTCACGATTGTTATACATTAGTGAGTTCATTCAACGCGCATTAAACGGTACACAACAGTTTATACACGCCGTTTTAACTTTTATTATACATACGAATCTTATTTTTATTATTGTCTTCTGAAAAGCTATATTTTGCTGTAGTTAATTCGCTGAGAATATTATATCAGAGAAACAACCCGCCAAGTGCTCAACTCACAGGCGTGAACACTTCTCCGAATATCGTATCAGAGATATTTAATCTTGTAGCCCACGATTGTTATACATTAGTGTGTACATTCAACGCGCATTGAACGATACTCAACAGTTTCTACACGCCGTTTGAAGCTTTACTACACGTACGAATATTATTTAGATTTTTGTCCTCTAAAATGCCATATTTTGCTGTAATTAATTCGCTGGGTATATTATTACAGAAAACCGAGCAGCTAAGTGCTCAACTCACACGCGTGAACACTTCTCTGAATATGGTATTAGAGATATTTAATCTTGTAGCCCACGATTGTTATACATTAGTGACTTCATTCAATGCGCATTAAACGGTACACAACAGTTTATACATGCCGTTTTAACTTTTAATATACATACGAATCTTATTTTTATTATTGTCTTCTGAAAAGCTTTATTTTGCAGTAGTTCATTCGACGGGGATATTGTGTCAGAAAACAAGCCGCTATGTGCTCAACTCACACGCCTGAACACTTCTCTGAATATGGTATTAGAGATATTTAATCTTGTAGCCCACGATTGTTATTCATTATTCAGTTCATTCAACGCGCATTAAACGATACACAACAGTTTATACACGCAGTTAAAACTTTTACTATAAATACGAATCTTATTTAGATTATTGTCTTCTGAAAAGCTATATTCTGCTGTAATTAATTAGCTGAGAATAATATATCAGAAAAACAAGCCGCTAAGTGCTCAACTCACACGCGTGAAAACTTCTCCGAATATGGTATCAGAGATATTTAATCTTGTAGCCCACAATTGTTATAAATTAATGTGTACATTCAACGCGCATTGAACGATACTCAACAGTTTCTACACGCCGTTTGAAGCTTTACTACACGTACGAATATTATTTAGATTTTTGTCCTCTAAAATGCCATATTTTGCTGTAATTAATTCGCTGGGTATATTATTACAGAAAACCGAGCAGCTAAGTGCTCAACTCACACGCGTGAACACTTCTCTGAATATGGTATTAGAGATATTTAATCTTGTAGGCCACGATTGTTATACATTATTGACTTCATTCAACGCGCTTTGGACGATACTCAACAGTTTATAAGCGCCGTTTTAACTTTTACTATACATGCGAATCATATTTTGATTATTGTGTTCTGAATAGCTATATTTTGCAGTAATTCATTCGATGTGGATATTGTATCAGAAAAACAAGCAGCTAAGTGCTCAACTCACACGCGTGAACACTTCTCTGAATATGGTATTAGAGATATTTAATCTTGTAGCCCACGATTGTTATTCATTATTCAGTTCATTCAACGCGCATTAAACGATACACAACAGTTTATACACGCTGTTTAAACTTTTACTATAAATACGAATCTTATTTAGATTATTGTCTTCTGAAAAGCTATATTCTGCTGTAATTAATTAGCTGAGAATAATATATCAGAAAAACAAGCCGCTAAGTGCTCAACTCACACGCGTGAAAACTTCTCCGAATATGGTATCAGAGATATTTAATCTTGTAGCCCACAATTGTTATAAATTAATGTGCACATTCAACGCGCATGGAACGATACTCAACAGTTTCTACACGCCGTTTGAAGCTTTACTATACGTACGAATATTATTTAGATTTTTGTCCTCTAAAATGCCATATTTTGCTGTAATTAATTCGCTGGGTATATTATTACAGAAAACCGAGTAGCTAAGTGCTCAACTCACACGCGTGAACACTTCTCTGAATATGGTATTAGAGATATTTAATCTTGTAGCCCACGATTGTTATTCATTATTGAGTTCATTCAACGCGCATTAAACGATACACAACAGTTTATACACGCCGTTTTAATTTTTATTATACATACGAATCTTATTTTTATTATTGTCTTCTGAAAAGCTATATTTTGCTGTAATTAATTCGCTGAGAATATTATATCAGAAAAACATGCCGCTAAGTGCTCAACTCACACGCGTGAACACTTCTCTGAATATGGTATCAGAGATATTTAATCTTGTAGCCCACAAGTGTTATAAATTTGTAAGTTTATTCAACGCGCATTGAACGATACTCAACAGTTTATACACGACGTTTTAACTTTTATTATACATACGAATCTTATTTTTATTATTGTCTTCTGAAAAGCTATATTTTCCAGTAATACATTCGATTGTGATATTGTATCCGAAAAACAAGCAGCTAAGTGCTCAACTCACACGCGTGAACACTTCTCTGAATATGGTATTAGAGATATTTAATCTTGTAGCCCACGATTGTTATACATTAGTGACTTCATTCAATGCGCATTAAACGATACACAACAGTTTATACACGCGGTTTGAACTTTTGCTATAAATACGAATCTTATTTAGATTATTGTCTTCTGAAAAGCTATATTCTGCTGCAATTAATTAGCTGAGAATATTATATCAGTAAAAGAAGCCGCTAAGTGCTCAACTCACACACGTGAACACTTCTCCGAATATGGTATCAGAGATATTTAATCTTGTAGCCCACAATTGTTATAAATTAGTGAGTTCATTCAACAGGCATTAAACGATACACAACAGTTTATACACGCGGTTTGAACTTTTACTATAAATACGAATCTTATTTAGATTAATGTCTTCTGAAAAGCTATATCCTGCTGTAATAAATTCGCTGAGAATATTATATCAGAAAAACAAGCCGCTAAGTGCTCAACTCACACGCATGAACACTTCTCTGAATAAGGTATCAGAGATATTTAATCTTGTAGCCCACAATTGTTATTAATTATTGAGTTCATTCAACGCGCATTGAACGATACTCAACAGTTTATACACGCCGTTTTAACTTTTATTATACATACGAATCTTATTTAGATTATTGTCTTCTGAAAAGCTATATTCTGCTGTAATTAATTCGCTGAGAATATTATATCAGAAAAACATGCCGCTAAGTGCTCAACTCACACGCGTGAACACTTCTCTGAATATGGTATCAGAGATATTTAATCTTGTAGCCTACGATTGTTATAAATTATTGAGTTCTTTCAACGCGCATCAAACGGTACACAACAGTTTATACATGCCGTTTTAACTTTTAATATACATATGAATCTTAATTTGATTATTGTCTTCTGAAAAGCTTTATTTTGCAGTAATTCATTCGATGGTGATATTGTATCCGAAAAACAAGCCGCTAAGTGCTCAACTCACATGCGTCAACACTTCTCTGAATATGGTAACAGAGATATTTAATCTTGTAGCCCACGATTGTTATACATTATTGAGTTCTTTCAACGCGCATCAAACGGTACACAACAGTTTATACATGCCGTTTTAACTTTTAATATACATACGAATCTTAATTTGATTATTGTCTTCTGAAAAGCTTTATTTTGCAGTAATTCATTCGACGGGGATATTGTATGAGAAAACAAGCCGCTATGTGCTTAACTCACACGCGTGAACACTACTCTGAATATTTTATCAGAGATATTTAATCTTGTAGCCAACGATTGTTATACATTAGTGTGTACATTCAACGCGCATTGAAAGATACACAACAGTTTCTACACGCCGTTTGAAGCTTTACTACACGTACGAATATTATTTAGATTTTTGTCCTCTAAAATGCCATATTTTGCTGTAATTAATTCGCTGGGTATATTATTATAGAATATCGAGCAGCTAAGTGCTCAACTCACACGCGTGAACACTTCTCTGAATATGGTATTAGAGATATTTAATCTTGTAGCCCACGATTGTTATACATTAGTGACTTCATTCAATGCGCATTAAACGATACACAACAGTTTATACACGCGGTTTGAACTTTTGCTATAAATACGAATCTTATTTAGATTATTGTCTTCTGAAAAGCTATATTCTGCTGCAATTAATTAGCTGAGAATATTATATCAGTAAAAGAAGCCGCTAAGTGCTCAACTCACACACGTGAACACTTCTCCGAATATGGTATCAGAGATATTTAATCTTGTAGCCCACAATTGTTATAAATTAGTGAGTTCATTCAACGCGCATTGAACGATACTCAACAGTTTCTACACGCCGTTTGAAGCTTTACTACACGTACGAATATTATTTAGATTTTTGTCCCCTAAAATGCCATATTTTGCTGTTATTAAATCGCTGGGAATATTATTACAGAAAATCGAGCAGCTAAGTGCTCAACTCACACGCGTGAACACTTCTCTGAATAAGGTATCAGAGATATTTAATCTTGTATCCCACAATTGTTATTAATTATTGAGATCATTCAACGCGCATTAAACGAAACACAACAGTTTATACACGCGGTTTAAACTTTTACTATAAATAAGAATCTTATTTAGATTATTGATTTCTGAAAAGCTATATTCTGCTGTAATTAATTCGCTGAGAATATTATATCAGAAAAACATACCGCTAAGTGCTCAACTCACACGCGTGAACACTTCTCTGAATATGGTAACAGAGATATTTAATCTTGTAGCCCACGATTGTTATACATTAGTGACTTCATTCAATGCGCATTAAACGGTACACAACAGTTTATACATGCCGTTTTAACTTTTAATATACATACGAATTTTAATTTGATTATTGTCTTCTGAAAAGCTTTATTTTGCAGTAATTCATTCGACGGGGATATTGTATCAGAAAACAAGCCGCTATGTGCTCAACTCACACGCGTGAACATTTCTCTGAATATGGTAACAGAGATATTTAATCTTGTAGCCCACGAGTGTTATACATTAGTGACTTCATTCAATGCGCATTAAACGGTACACAACAGGTTATACATGCCGTTTTAACTTTTAATATACATACGAATCTTAATTTGATTATTGTCTTCTGAAAAGCTTTATTTTGCAGTAATTCATTCGACGGGGATATTGTATCAGAAAACAAGCCGCTATGTGCTCAACTCACACGCGTGAACAGTTCTCTGAATATGGTAACAGAGATATTTAATCTTGTAGCCCACGATTGTTATACATTAGTGACTTCATTCAATGCGCATTAAACGGTACACAACAGTTTATACATGCCGTTTTAACTTTTAATATACATACGAATCTTAATTTGATTATTGTCTTCTGAAAAGCTTTATTTTGCAGTAATTCATTCGACGGGGATATTGTATCAGAAAACAAGCCGCTATGTGCTCAACTCACACGCGTGAACACTTCTCTGAATATGGTATTAGAGATATTTAATCTTGTAGCCCACGATTGTTATTCATTATTGAGTTCATTCAACGCGCATTAAACGGTACACAACAGTTTATACATGCCGTTTTAACTTTTAATATACATACGAATTTTAATTTGATTATTGTCTTCTGAAAAGCTATATTTTGCAGTAATTCATTCGATGGTGATATTTTATCCGAAAAACAAGCCGCTAAGTGCTCAACTCACACGCGTGAACACTTCTACGAATATGTTATCAGAGATATTTAATCTTGTAGCCCACAATTGTTATTCATTATTGAGTTCATTCAACGCGCATTAAACGGTACACAACAGTTTATACATGCCGTTTTAACTTTTAATATACATACGAATCTTAATTTGATTATTGTCTTCTGAAAAGCTTTATTTTGCAGTAATTCATTCGACGGGGATATTGTATCAGAAAACAAGCCGCTATGTGCTCAACTCACACGCGTGAACACTTCTCTGAATATGGTATTAGAGATATTTAATCTTGTAGCCCACGATTGTTATTCATTATTGAGTTCATTCAACGCGCATTAAACGGTACACAACAGTTTATACATGCCGTTTTAACTTTTAATATACATACGAATCTTAATTTGATTATTGTCTTCTGAAAAGCTTTATTTTGCAGTAATTCATTCGACGGGGATATTGTATCAGAAAACAAGCCGCTATGTGCTCAACTCACACGCGTGAACAGTTCTCTGAATATGGTAACAGAGATATTTAATCTTGTAGCCCACGATTGTTATACATTAGTGACTTCATTCAACGCGCATTGAACGATACTCAACAGTTTATACACGCCGTTTTAACTTTTATTATACATACGAATCTTATTTAGATTATTGTCTTCTGAAAAGCTATATTCTGCTGTAATTAATTCGCTGAGAATATTATATCAGAAAAACATGCCGCTAAGTGCTCAACTCACACGCGTGAACACTTCTCTGAATATGGTATCAGAGATATTTAATCTTGTAGCCTACGATTGTTATAAATTATTGAGTTCTTTCAACGCGCATCAAACGGTACACAACAGTTTATACATGCCGTTTTAACTTTTAATATACATATGAATCTTAATTTGATTATTGTCTTCTGAAAAGCTTTATTTTGCAGTAATTCATTCGATGGTGATATTGTATCCGAAAAACAAGCCGCTAAGTGCTCAACTCACATGCGTCAACACTTCTCTGAATATGGTAACAGAGATATTTAATCTTGTAGCCCACGATTGTTATACATTATTGAGTTCTTTCAACGCGCATCAAACGGTACACAACAGTTTATACATGCCGTTTTAACTTTTAATATACATACGAATCTTAATTTGATTATTGTCTTCTGAAAAGCTTTATTTTGCAGTAATTCATTCGACGGGGATATTGTATGAGAAAACAAGCCGCTATGTGCTTAACTCACACGCGTGAACACTACTCTGAATATTTTATCAGAGATATTTAATCTTGTAGCCAACGATTGTTATACATTAGTGTGTACATTCAACGCGCATTGAAAGATACACAACAGTTTCTACACGCCGTTTGAAGCTTTACTACACGTACGAATATTATTTAGATTTTTGTCCTCTAAAATGCCATATTTTGCTGTAATTAATTCGCTGGGTATATTATTATAGAATATCGAGCAGCTAAGTGCTCAACTCACACGCGTGAACACTTCTCTGAATATGGTATTAGAGATATTTAATCTTGTAGCCCACGATTGTTATACATTAGTGACTTCATTCAATGCGCATTAAACGATACACAACAGTTTATACACGCGGTTTGAACTTTTGCTATAAATACGAATCTTATTTAGATTATTGTCTTCTGAAAAGCTATATTCTGCTGCAATTAATTAGCTGAGAATATTATATCAGTAAAAGAAGCCGCTAAGTGCTCAACTCACACACGTGAACACTTCTCCGAATATGGTATCAGAGATATTTAATCTTGTAGCCCACAATTGTTATAAATTAGTGAGTTCATTCAACGCGCATTGAACGATACTCAACAGTTTCTACACGCCGTTTGAAGCTTTACTACACGTACGAATATTATTTAGATTTTTGTCCCCTAAAATGCCATATTTTGCTGTTATTAAATCGCTGGGAATATTATTACAGAAAATCGAGCAGCTAAGTGCTCAACTCACACGCGTGAACACTTCTCTGAATAAGGTATCAGAGATATTTAATCTTGTATCCCACAATTGTTATTAATTATTGAGATCATTCAACGCGCATTAAACGAAACACAACAGTTTATACACGCGGTTTAAACTTTTACTATAAATACGAATCTTATTTAGATTATTGATTTCTGAAAAGCTATATTCTGCTGTAATTAATTCGCTGAGAATATTATATCAGAAAAACATACCGCTAAGTGCTCAACTCAGACGCGTGAACACTTCTCTGAATATGGTAACAGAGATATTTAATCTTGTAGCCCACGATTGTTATACATTAGTGACTTCATTCAATGCGCATTAAACGGTACACAACAGTTTATACATGCCGTTTTAACTTTTAATATACATACGAATTTTAATTTGATTATTGTCTTCTGAAAAGCTTTATTTTGCAGTAATTCATTCGACGGGGATATTGTATCAGAAAACAAGCCGCTATGTGCTCAACTCACACGCGTGAACATTTCTCTGAATATGGTAACAGAGATATTTAATCTTGTAGCCCACGAGTGTTATACATTAGTGACTTCATTCAATGCGCATTAAACGGTACACAACAGGTTATACATGCCGTTTTAACTTTTAATATACATACGAATCTTAATTTGATTATTGTCTTCTGAAAAGCTTTATTTTGCAGTAATTCATTCGACGGGGATATTGTATCAGAAAACAAGCCGCTATGTGCTCAACTCACACGCGTGAACAGTTCTCTGAATATGGTAACAGAGATATTTAATCTTGTAGCCCACGATTGTTATACATTAGTGACTTCATTCAATGCGCATTAAACGGTACACAACAGTTTATACATGCCGTTTTAACTTTTAATATACATACGAATCTTAATTTGATTATTGTCTTCTGAAAAGCTTTATTTTGCAGTAATTCATTCGACGGGGATATTGTATCAGAAAACAAGCCGCTATGTGCTCAACTCACACGCGTGAACACTTCTCTGAATATGGTATTAGAGATATTTAATCTTGTAGCCCACGATTGTTATTCATTATTGAGTTCATTCAACGCGCATTAAACGGTACACAACAGTTTATACATGCCGTTTTAACTTTTAATATACATACGAATTTTAATTTGATTATTGTCTTCTGAAAAGCTATATTTTGCAGTAATTCATTCGATGGTGATATTTTATCCGAAAAACAAGCCGCTAAGTGCTCAACTCACACGCGTGAACACTTCTACGAATATGTTATCAGAGATATTTAATCTTGTAGCCCACAATTGTTATAAATTATTGAGTTTATTCAACGCGCATTGAACGATACTCAACAGTTTATACACGCCGTTTTAACTTTTATTATACATACGAATCTTATTTTTATTATTGTCTTCTGAAAAGCTATAATTTGCAGTAATTCATTCGATGGTGATATTGTATCAGAAAAACAAGCAGCTAAGTGCTCAACTCACACGCTTGAACACTTCTCTGAATATGGTATTAGAGATATTTAATCTTGTAGCCCACGATTGTTATACATTAGTGACTTCATTGAATGCGCATTAAACGGTATACAACAGTTTATACATGCCGTTTTAACTTTTAATATACATACGAATCTTAATTTGATTATTGTCTTCTGAAAAGCTTTATTTTGCAGTAATTCATTCGACGGGGATATTGTATCAGAAAACAAGCCGCTATGTGCTCAACTCACACGGGTGAACACTTCTCTGAATATGGTATTAGAGATATTTAATCTCGTAGCTCACGATTGTTATACATTAGTGAGTTCATTCAACGCGCATTAAACGGCACACAACAGTTTATAGATGCCGTTTTAACTTTTAATATACATACAAATCTTAATTCGATTATTGTCTTCTGAAAAGCTTTATTTTGCAGTAATTCATTCGACGGGGATATTGTATCAGAAAACAAGCCGCTATGTGCTCAACTCACACGCGTGAACACTTCTCTGAATATGGTATTAGAGATATTTAATCTTGTAGCCCACGATTGTTATTCATTATTGAGTTCTTTCAACGCGCATTAAACGATACACAACAGTTTATACACGCGGTTTGAACTTTTGCAATAAATTCGAATCTTATTTAGATTATTGTCTTCTGAAAAGCTATATTCTGCTCTAATTAATTAGCTGAGAATATTATATCAGTAAAACAAGCCGCTAAGTGCACAACACATACGTGAACACTTCTCCGAATATGGTATCAGAGATATTTAATCTTGTAGCCCACGATTGTTATAAATTAGTGAGTTCATTCAACGCGCATTGAACGATACTCAACAGTTTCTACACGCCGTTTGAAGCTTTACCACACGAACGAATATTATTTAGATTTTTGTCCTCTAAAATGCAATATTTTGCTGTAATTAATTCGCTGGGAATATTATTACAGAAAATCGAGCAGCTAAGTGCTCAACTCACACGCGTGAACACTTCTCTGAATAAGGTATCAGAGATATTTAATCTTGTATCCCACAATTGTTATTAATTATTGAGAACTTTCAACGCGCATTAAACGATATACAACAGATTATACACGCGGTTTAAACTTTTACTATAAATACGAATCTTATTTAGATTAATGTCTTCTGAAAAGCTATATTCTGCTGTAATTAATTCGCTGAGAATATTATATCTGCAAAACAAGCCGCTAAGTGCTCAACTAACATGCGTGAACATTTCTCTGAATATGGTAACAGAGATATTTAATCTTGTAGCCCACGATTGTTATACATTAGTGACTTCTTTCAATGCGCATTTAACGGTACACAACAGTTTATACATGCCGTTTTAACTTTTAATATACATACGAATCTTAATTTGATTATTGTCTTCTGAAAAGCTTTATTTTGCAGTAATTCATTCGACGGGGATATTGTATCAGAAAACAAGCCGCTATGTGCTCAACTCACACGCGTGAACACTTCTACGAATATGTTATCAGAGATATTTAATCTTGTAGCCCACAATTGTTATAAATTATTGATTTTATTCAACGCGCATTGAACGATACTCAACAGTTTATACACGCCGTTTTAACTTTTATTATACATACGAATCTTATTTTTATTATTGTCTTCTGAAAAGCTATAATTTGCAGTAATTCATTCGATGGTGATATTGTATCAGAAAAACAAGCAGCTAAGTGCTCAACTCACACGCGTGAACACTTCTCTGAATATGGTATTAGAGATATTTAATCTTGTAGCCCACGATTGTTATACATTAGTGACTTCATTCAATGCGCATTAAACGGTATACAACAGTTTATACATGCCGTTTTAACTTTTAATATACATACGAATCTTAATTTGATTATTGTCTTCTGAAAAGCTTTATTTTGCAGTAATTCATTCGACGGGGATATTGTATCAGAAAAACAAGCCGCTATGTGCTCAACTCACACGGGTGAACACTTCTCTGAATATGGTATTAGAGATATTTAATCTCGTAGCTCACGATTGTTATACATTAGTGAGTTCATTCAACGCGCATTAAACGGCATACAACAGTTTATAGATGCCGTTTTAACTTTTAATATACATACAAATCTTAATTCGATTATTGTCTTCTGAAAAGCTTTATTTTGCAGTAATTCATTCGACGGGGATATTGTATCAGAAAACAAGCCGCTATGTGCTCAACTCACACGCGTGAACACTTCTCTGAATATGGTATTAGAGATATTTAATCTTGTAGCCCACGATTGTTATTCATTATTGAGTTCTTTCAACGCGCATTAAACGATACACAACAGTTTATACACGCGGTTTGAACTTTTGCAATAAATTCGAATCTTATTTAGATTATTGTCTTCTGAAAAGCTATATTCTGCTCTAATTAATTAGCTGAGAATATTATATCAGTAAAACAAGCCGCTAAGTGCTCAACACATACGTGAACACTTCTCCGAATATGGTATCAGAGATATTTAATCTTGTAGCCCACGATTGTTATAAATTAGTGAGTTCATTCAACGCGCATTGAACGATACTCAACAGTTTCTACACGCCGTTTGAAGCTTTACTACACGAACGAATATTATTTAGATTTTTGTCCTCTAAAATGCAATATTTTGCTGTAATTAATTCGCTGGGAATATTATTACAGAAAATCGAGCAGCTAAGTGCTCAACTCACACGCGTGAACACTTCTCTGAATAAGGTATCAGAGATATTTAATCTTGTATCCCACAATTGTTATTAATTATTGAGAACTTTCAACGCGCATTAAACGATATACAACAGATTATACACGCGGTTTAAACTTTTACTATAAATACGAATCTTATTTAGATTAATGTCTTCTGAAAAGCTATATTCTGCTGTAATTAATTCGCTGAGAATATTATATCAGAAAAACAAGCCGCTAAGTGCTCAACTAACATGCGTGAACATTTCTCTGAATATGGTAACAGAGATATTTAATCTTGTAGCCCACGATTGTTATACATTAGTGACTTCTTTCAATGCGCATTTAACGGTACACAACAGTTTATACATGCCGTTTTAACTTTTAATATACATACGAATCTTAATTTGATTATTGTCTTCTGAAAAGCTTTATTTTGCAGTAATTCATTCGACGGGGATATTGTATCAGAAAACAAGCCGCTATGTGCTCAACTCACACGCGTGAACAGTTCTCTGAATATGGTAACAGAGATATTTAATCTTGTAGCCAACGATTGTTATACATTAGTGACTTCATTCAATGCGCATTAAACGGTACACAACAGTTTATACATGCCGTTTTAACTTTTAATATACATACGAATCTTAATTTGATTATTGTCTTCTGAAAAGCTTTATTTTGCAGTAATTCATTCGACGGGGATATTGTATCAGAAAACAAGCCGCTATGTGCTCAACTCACACGCGTGAACACTTCTCTGAATATGGTATTAGAGATATTTAATCTTGTAGCCCACGATTGTTATTCATTATTGAGTTCATTCAACGCGCATTAAACGGTACACAACAGTTTATACATGCCGTTTTAACTTTTAATATACATACGAATTTTAATTTGATTATTGTCTTCTGAAAAGCTATATTTTGCAGTAATTCATTCGATGGTGATATTTTATCCGAAAAACAAGCCGCTAAGTGCTCAACTCACACGCGTGAACACTTCTACGAATATGGTATCAGAGATATTTAATCTTGTATCCCACAATTGTTATAAATTATTGAGTTTATTCAACGCGCATTGAACGATACTCAACAGTTTATACACGCCGTTTTAACTTTTATTATACATACGAATGTTATTTTTATTATTGTCTTCTGAAAAGCTATAATTTGCAGTAATTCATTCGATGGTGATATTGTATCAGAAAAACAAGCAGCTAAGTGCTCAACTCACACGCGTGAACACTTCTCTGAATATGGTATTAGAGATATTTAATCTTGTAGCCCACGATTGTTATACATTAGTGACTTCATTCAATGCGCATTAAACGGTATACAACAGTTTATACATGCCGTTTTAACTTTTAATATACATACGAATCTTAATTTGATTATTGTCTTCTGAAAAGCTTTATTTTGCAGTAATTCATTCGACGGGGATATTGTATCAGAAAACAAGCCGCTATGTGCTCAACTCACACGGGTGAACACTTCTCTGAATATGGTATTAGAGATATTTAATCTCGTAGCTCACGATTGTTATACATTAGTGAGTTCATTCAACGCGCATTAAACGGCACACAACAGTTTATAGATGCCGTTTTAACTTTTAATATACATACAAATCTTAATTCGATTATTGTCTTCTGAAAAGCTTTATTTTGCAGTAATTCATTCGACGGGGATATTGTATCAGAAAACAAGCCGCTATGTGCTCAACTCACACGCGTGAACACTTCTCTGAATATGGTATTAGAGATATTTAATCTTGTAGCCCACGATTGTTATTCATTATTGAGTTCATTCAACGCGCATTAAACGGTACACAACAGTTTATACATGCCGTTTTAACTTTTAATATACATACGAATTTTAATTTGATTATTGTCTTCTGAAAAGCTATATTTTGCAGTAATTCATTCGATGGTGATATTTTATCCGAAAAACAAGCCGCTAAGTGCTCAACTCACACGCGTGAACACTTCTACGAATATGGTATCAGAGATATTTAATCTTGTAGCCCACGATTGTTATAAATTAGTGAGTTCATTCAACGCGCATTGAACGATACTCAACAGTTTCTACACGCCGTTTGAAGCTTTACTACACGAACGAATATTATTTAGATTTTTGTCCTCTAAAATGCAATATTTTGCTGTAATTAATTCGCTGGGAATATTATTACAGAAAATCGAGCAGCTAAGTGCTCAACTCACACGCGTGAACACTTCTCTGAATAAGGTATCAGAGATATTTAATCTTGTATCCCACAATTGTTATTAATTATTGAGAACTTTCAACGCGCATTAAACGATATACAACAGATTATACACGCGGTTTAAACTTTTACTATAAATACGAATCTTATTTAGATTAATGTCTTCTGAAAAGCTATATTCTGCTGTAATTAATTCGCTGAGAATATTATATCAGAAAAACAAGCCGCTAAGTGCTCAACTAACATGCGTGAACATTTCTCTGAATATGGTAACAGAGATATTTAATCTTGTAGCCCACGATTGTTATACATTAGTGACTTCTTTCAATGCGCATTTAACGGTACACAACAGTTTATACATGCCGTTTTAACTTTTAATATACATACGAATCTTAATTTGATTATTGTCTTCTGAAAAGCTTTATTTTGCAGTAATTCATTCGACGGGGATATTGTATCAGAAAACAAGCCGCTATGTGCTCAACTCACACGCGTGAACACTTCTACGAATATGGTATCAGAGATATTTAATCTTGTAGCCCACAATTGTTATAAATTATTGAGTTTATTCAACGCGCATTGAACGATACTCAACAGTTTATACACGCCGGTTTAACTTTTGCAATAAATACGAATCTTATTTAGATTATTGTCTTCTGAAAAGCTATATTCTGCTGTAATTAATTAGCTGAGAATATTATATCAGTAAAACAAGCCGCTAAGTGCTCAACTCACACACGTGAACACTTCTCCGAATATGGTATCTGAGATATTTAATCTTGTAGCCCACGATTGTTATAAATTAGTGAGTTCATTCAACGCGCATTGAACGATACTCAACAGTTTCTACACGCCGTTTGAAGATTTACTACACGTACGAATATTATTTAGATTTTTGTCCTCTAAAATGCCATATTTTGCTGTAATTAATTCGCTGGGTATATTATTACAGAAAACCGAGCAGCTAAGTGCTCAACTCACACGCGTGAACACTTCTCTGAATATGGTATTAGAGATATTTAATCTTGTAGCCCACGATTGTTATACATTAGTGACTTCATTCAATGCGCATTAAACGATACACAACAGTTTATACACGCGGTTTGAACTTTTGCTATAAATACGAATCTTATTTAGATTATTGTCTTCTGAAAAGCTATATTCTGCTGCAATTAATTAGCTGAGAATATTATATCCGTAAAAGAAGCCGCTAAGTGCTCAACTCACACACGTGAACACTTCTCCGAATATGGTATCAGAGATATTTAATCTTGTAGCCCACAATTGTTATAAATTAGTGAGTTCATTCAACGCGCATTGAACGATACTCAACAGTTTCTACACGCCGTTTGAAGCTTTACTACACGTACGAATATTATTTAGATTCTTGTCCCCTAAAATGCCATATTTTGCTGTTATTAAATCGCTGGGAATATTATTACAGAAAATCGAGCAGCTAAGTGCTCAACTCACACGCGTGAACACTTCTCTGAATAAGGTATCAGAGATATTTAATCTTGTATCCCACAATTGTTATTAATTATTGAGATCATTCAACGCGCATTAAACGAAACACAACAGTTTATACACGCGGTTTAAACTTTTACTATAAATACGAATCTTATTTAGATTATTGTCTTCTGAAAAGCTATATTCTGCTGTAATTAATTCGCTGAGAATATTATATCAGAAAAACATGCCGCTAAGTGCTCAACTCACACGCGTGAACACTTCTCTGAATATGGTAACAGAGATATTTAATCTTGTAGCCCACGATTGTTATACATTAGTGACTTCATTCAATGCGCATTAAACGGTACACAACAGTTTATACATGCCGTTTTAACTTTTAATATACATACGAATTTTAATTTGATTATTGTCTTCTGAAAAGCTTTATTTTGCAGTAATTCATTCGACGGGGATATTGTATCAGAAAACAAGCCGCTATGTGCTCAACTCACACGCGTGAACATTTCTCTGAATATGGTAACAGAGATATTTAATCTTGTAGCCCACGATTGTTATACATTAGTGACTTCATTCAATGCGCATTAAACGGTACACAACAGTTTATACATGCCGTTTTAACTTTTAATATACATACGAATCTTAATTTGATTATTGTCTTCTGAAAAGCTTTATTTTGCAGTAATTCATTCGACGGGGATATTGTATCAGAAAAACAAGCCGCTAAGTGCTCAACTCACACGCGTGAACAGTTCTCTGAATATGGTAACAGAGATATTTAATCTTGTAGCCAACGATTGTTATACATTAGTGACTTCATTCAATGCGCATTAAACGGTACACAACAGTTTATACATGCCGTTTTAACTTTTAATATACATACGAATCTTAATTTGATTATTGTCTTCTGAAAAGCTTTATTTTGCAGTAATTCATTCGACGGGGATATTGTATCAGAAAAACAAGCCGCTATGTGCTCAACTCACACGCGTGAACACTTCTCTGAATATGGTATTAGAGATATTTAATCTTGTAGCCCACGATTGTTATTCATTATTGAGTTCATTCAACGCGCATTAAACGGTACACAACAGTTTATACATGCCGTTTTAACTTTTAATATACATACGAATTTTAATTTGATTATTGTCTTCTGAAAAGCTATATTTTGCAGTAATTCATTCGATGGTGATATTTTATCCGAAAAACAAGCCGCTAAGTGCTCAACTCACACGCGTGAACACTTCTACGAATATGGTATCAGAGATATTTAATCTTGTATCCCACGATTGTTATAAATTATTGAGTTTATTCAACGCGCATTGAACGATACTCAACAGTTTATACACGCCGTTTTAACTTTTTATTATACATACGAATCTTATTTTTATTATTGTCTTCTGAAAAGCTATAATTTGCAGTAATTCATTCGATGGTGATATTGTATCAGAAAAACAAGCAGCTAAGTGCTCAACTCACACGCGTGAACACTTCTCTGAATATGGTATTAGAGATATTTAATCTTGTAGCCCACGATTGTTATACATTAGTGACTTCATTCAATGCGCATTAAACGGTATACAACAGTTTATACATGCCGTTTTAACTTTTAATATACATACGAATCTTAATTTGATTATTGTCTTCTGAAAAGCTTTATTTTGCAGTAATTCATTCGACGGGGATATTGTATCAGAAAACAAGCCGCTATGTGCTCAACTCACACGGGTGAACACTTCTCTGAATATGGTATTAGAGATATTTAATCTCGTAGCTCACGATTGTTATACATTAGTGAGTTCATTCAACGCGCATTAAACGGCACACAACAGTTTATAGATGCCGTTTTAACTTTTAATATACATACAAATCTTAATTCGATTATTGTCTTCTGAAAAGCTTTATTTTGCAGTAATTCATTCGACGGGGATATTGTATCAGAAAACAAGCCGCTATGTGCTCAACTCACACGCGTGAACACTTCTCTGAATATGGTATTAGAGATATTTAATCTTGTAGCCCACGATTGTTATTCATTATTGAGTTCTTTCAACGCGCATTAAACGATACACAACAGTTTATACACGCGGTTTGAACTTTTGCAATAAATTCGAATCTTATTTAGATTATTGTCTTCTGAAAAGCTATATTCTGCTCTAATTAATTAGCTGAGAATATTATATCAGTAAAGCAAGCCGCTAAGTGCTCAACACATACGTGAACACTTCTCCGAATATGGTATCAGAGATATTTAATCTTGTAGCCCACGATTGTTATAAATTAGTGAGTTCATTCAACGCGCATTGAACGATACTCAACAGTTTCTACACGCCGTTTGAAGCTTTACTACACGAACGAATATTATTTAGATTTTTGTCCTCTAAAATGCAATATTTTGCTGTAATTAATTCGCTGGGAATATTATTACAGAAAATCGAGCAGCTAAGTGCTCAACTCACACGCGTGAACACTTCTCTGAATAAGGTATCAGAGATATTTAATCTTGTATCCCACAATTGTTATTAATATTTGAGAACTTTCAACGCGCATTAAACGATATACAACAGATTATACACGCGGTTTAAACTTTTACTATAAATACGAATCTTATATAGATTAATGTCTTCTGAAAAGCTATATTCTGCTGTAATTAATTCGCTGAGAATATTATATCAGAAAAACAAGCCGCTAAGTGCTCAACTAACATGCGTGAACATTTCTCGGAATATGGTAACAGAGATATTTAATCTTGTAGCCCACGATTGTTATACATTAGTGACTTCTTTCAATGCGCATTTAACGGTACACAACAGTTTATACATGCCGTTTTAACTTTTAATATACATACGAATCTTAATTTGATTATTGTCTTCTGAAAAGCTTTATTTTGCAGTAATTCATTCGACGGGGATATTGTATCAGAAAACAAGCCGCTATGTGCTCAACTCACACGCGTGAACACTTCTACGAATATGGTATCAGAGATATTTAATCTTGTAGCCCACAATTGTTATAAATTATTGAGTTTATTCAACGCGCATTGAACGATACTCAACAGTTTATACACGCCGGTTTAACTTTTGCAATAAATACGAATCTTATTTAGATTATTGTCTTCTGAAAAGCTATATTCTGCTGTAATTAATTAGCTGAGAATATTATATCAGTAAAACAAGCCGCTAAGTGCTCAACTCACACACGTGAACACTTCTCCGAATATGGTATCTGAGATATTTAATCTTGTAGCCCACGATTGTTATAAATTAGTGAGTTCATTCAACGCGCATTGAACGATACTCAACAGTTTCTACACGCCGTTTGAAGCTTTACTACACGTACGAATATTATTTAGATTTTTGTCCTCTAAAATGCCATATTTTGCTGTAATTAATTCGCTGGGAATATTATTACAGAAAATCGAGCAGCTAAGTGCTCAACTCACACGCGTGAACACTTCTCTGAATAAGGTATCAGAGATATTTAATCTTGTATCCCACAATTGTTATTAATTATTGAGAACATTCAACGCGCATTAAACAATAAACAACAGATTATACACGCGGTTTAAACTTTTACTATAAATACGAATCTTATTTAGATTAATGTCTTCTGAAAAGCTATATTCTGCTGTAATTAATTCGCTGAGAATATTATATCAGAAAAACAAGCCGCTAAGTGCTCAACTCACATGCGTGAACATTTCTCTGAATATGGTAACAGAGATATTTAATCTTGTAGCCCACGATTGTTATACATTAGTGACTTCTTTCAATGCGCATTTAACGGTACACAACAGTTTATACATGCCGTTTTAACTTTTAATATACATACGAATCTTAATTTGATTATTGTCTTCTGAAAAGCTTTATTTTGCAGTAATTCATTCGACGGGGATATTGTATCAGAAAAGAAGCCGCTATGTGCTCAACTCACACGCGTGAACACTTCTCTGAATATTTTATCAGAGATATTTTATCTTGTAGCCAACGATTGTTATACATTAGTGTGTACATTCAACGCGCATTGAACGATACTCAACAGTTTCTACACGCCGTTTGAAGCTTTACTACACGTACGAATATTATTTAGATTTTTGTCCTCTAAAATGCCATATTTTGCTGTAATTAATTCGCTGGGTATATTATTATAGAAAATCGAGCAGCTAAGTGCTCAACTCACACGCGTGAACACTTCTCTGAATATGGTATTAGAGATATTTAATCTTCTAGCCCACGATTGTTATACATTATTGAGTTCATTCAACGCGCATAATTCGATACACAACAGTTTATACACGCAGTTTAAACTTTTACTATAAATACGAATCTTATTGAGATTATTGTCTTCTGAAAAGCTATATTCTGCTGTAATTAATTCGCTGAGAATAATATATCAGAAAAACAAGCCGCTAAGTGCTCAACTCACACGCGTGAAAACTTCTCCGAATATGGTATCAGAGATATTTAATCTTGTAGCCCACAATTGTTATAAATTATTGAGTTTATTCAACGCGCATTGAACGATACTCAACAGTTTCTACACGCCGTTTGAAGCTTTACTACACGTACGAATATTATTTAGATTTTTGTCTCTAAAATTCCATATTTTGCTGTAATTAATTCGCTGGGTATATTATTACAGAAAACCGAGCAGCTAAGTGCTCAACTCACACGCGTGAACACTTCTCTGAATATGGTATTAGAGATATTTAATCTTGTAGCCCACAATTGTTATACATTAGTGACTTCATTCAATGCGCATTAAACGGTATACAACAGTTTATACATGCCGTTTTAACTTTTAATATACATAAGAATCTTAATTTGATTATTGTCTTCTGAAAAGCTTTATTTTGCTGTAATTAATTCGCTGAGAATATTATATCCGAAAAACAAGCTGCTAAGTGCTCAACTCACACGCGTGAACACTTCTATGAATATGGTATCAGAGATATTTAATCTTGTAGCCCACGATTGTTATACATTAGTGAGTTCACTCAACGCGCATTAAACGGTACACAACAGTTTATACACGTCGTTTTAACTTTTATTATACATACGAATCTTATTTTTATTATTGTCTTCTGAAAAGCTATATTTTGCTGTAATTAATTCGCTGAGAATATTATATCAGAAAAACAAGCCGCCAAGTGCTCAACTCACACGCGTGAACACTTCTCCGAATATGGTATCAGAGATATTTAATCTTGTAGCCCACAAGTGTTATAAATTTGTAAGTTTATTCAACGCGCATTGAACGATACTCAACAGTTTATACACGCCGTTTTAACTTTTATTATACATACGAATCTTATTTTTATTATTGTCTTCTGAAAAGCTATATTTTCCAGTAATACATTCGATTGTGATATTGTATCCGAAAAACAAGCTGCTAAGTGCTCAACTCACACGCGTGAACACTTCTATGAATATGGTATCAGAGATATTTAATCTTGTAGCCCACGATTGTTATACATTAGTGAGTTCATTCAACGCGCATTAAACGGTACACAACAGTTTATACACGTCGTTTTAACTTTTATTATAAATACGAATCTTATTTAGATTATTGTCTTCTGAAAAGCTATATTCTGCTGTAATTAATTCGCTGAGAATATTATATCAGAAAAACAAGCCGCTAAGTGCTCAACTCACACGCGTGAACACTTCTCCGAATATGGTATCAGAGATATTTAATCTTGTAGCCCACAATTGTTATAAATTAATGTGTACATTCAACGCGCATTGAACGATACTCAACAGTTTCTACACGCCGTTTGAAGATTTACTACACGTACGAATATTATTTAGATTTTTGTCCTCTAAAATGCCATATTTTGCTGTAATTAATTCGCTGGGTATATTATTACAGAAAACCGAGCAGCTAAGTGCTCAACTCACACGCGTGAACACTTCTCTGAATATGGTATTAGAGATATTTAATCTTGTAGCCCACGATTGTTATACATTAGTGACTTCATTCAATGCGCATTAAACGGTATACAACAGTTTATGCATGCCGTTTTAACTTTTAATATACATAAGAATCTTAATTTGATTATTGTCTTCTGAAAAGCTTTATTTTGCTGTAATTAATTCGCTGAGAATATTATATCAGAAAAACAAGCCGCTAAGTGCTCAACTCACACGCGTGAACACTTCTCCAAATATGGTATCAGAGATATTTAATCTTGTAGCCCACAATTGTTATAAATTATTAAGTTTATTCAACGCGCATTGAACGATACTCAACAGTTTATACACGCCGTTTTAACTTTTATTATACATACGAATCTTATTTTTATTATTGTCTTCTGAAAAGCTATATTTTCCAGTAATACATTCGATTGTGATATTGTATCCGAAAAACAAGCCGCTAAGTGCTCAACTCACACGCGTGAACACTTCTATGAATATGGTATCAGAGATATTTAATCTTGTAGCCCACGATTGTTATACATTAGTGAGTTCATTCAACGCGCATTAAACGGTACACAACAGTTTATACACGTCGTTTTAACTTTTATTATACATACGAATCTTATTTTTCTTATTGTCTTCTGAAAAGCTATATTTTCCAGTAATACATTCGATTGTGATATTGTATCCGAAAAACAAGCTGCTAAGTGCTCAACTCACACGCGTGAACACTTCTATGAATATGGTATCAGAGATATTTAATCTTGTAGCCCACGATTGTTATACATTAGTGAGTTCATTCAACGCGCATTAAACGGTACACAACAGTTTATACACGCCGTTTTAACTTTTATTATACATACGAATCTTATTTTTATTATTGTCTTCTGAAAAGCTATATTTTGCAGTAATTCATTCGATTGTGAATATTATATCAGAAAAACAAGCCGCCAAGTGCTCAACTCACACGCGTGAACACTTCTCCAAATATGGTATCAGAGATATTTAATCTTGTAGCCCACGATTGTTATAAATTTGTAAGTTTATTCAACGCGCATTGAACGATACTCAACAGTTTATACACGCCGTTTTAACTTTTATTATACATACGAATCTTATTTTTATTATTGTCTTCTGAAACGCTATATTTTCCAGTAATACATTCGATTGTGATATTGTATCCGAAAAACAAGCCGCCAAGTGCTCAACTCACACGCGTGAACACTTCTCCAAATATGGTATCAGAGATATTTAATCTTGTAGCCCACAAGTGTTATAAATTTGTAAGTTCATTCAACGCGCATTGAACGATACTCAACAGTTTATACACGCCGTTTTAACTTTTATTATAAATACGAATCTTATTTAGATTTTTGTCTTCTAAAAAACTATATTCTGCTGTAATTAATTCGCTGGGAATATTATATCAGAAAAACAAGCCGCTAAGTGCTCAACTCACACGCGTGAACACTTCTCCGAATATGGTATCAGAGATATTTAATCTTGTAGCCCACAATTGTTATAAATTAGTGAGTTCATTCAACGCGCATTGAACGATACTCAACAGTTTATACACGCCGTTTTAACTTTTATTATACATACGAATCTTATTTTTATTATTGTCTTCTGAAAAGCTATATTTTGCTGTAATTAATTCGCTGAGAATATTATATCAGAAAAACAACCCGCTAAGTGCTCAACTCACACGCGTGAACACTTCTCTGAATATGGTATCAGAGATATTTAATCTTGTAGCCAACGATTGTTATACATTAGTGAGTTCATTCAACGCGCATTAAACGGTACACAACAGTTTATACACGTCGTTTTAACTTTTATTATACATACGAATCTTATTTTTATTATTGTCTTCTGAAAAGCTATATTTTCCAGTAATACATTCGATTGTGATATTGTATCCGAAAAACAAGCCGCTAAGTGCTCAACTCACACGCGTGAACACTTCTATGAATATGGTATCAGAGATATTTAATCTTGTAGCCCACGATTGTTATACATTCGTGAGTTCATTCAACGCGCATTAAACGATACACAACAGTTTATACACGCCGTTTTAACTTTTATTATACATACGAATCTTATTTTTATTATTGTCTTCTGAAAAGCTATATTTTCCAGTAATACATTCGATTGTGATATTGTATCCGAAAAACAAGCTGCTAAGTGCTCAACTCACACGCGTGAACACTTCTATGAATATGGTATCAGAGATATTTAATCTTGTAGCCCACGATTGTTATACATTCGTGAGTTCATTCAACGCGCATTAAACGGTACACAACAGTTTATACACGCCGTTTTAACTTTTATTATACATACGAATCTTATTTTTATTATTGTCTTCTGAAAAGCTATATTTTCCAGTAATACATTCGATTGTGATATTGTATCCGAAAAACAAGCCGCTAAGTGCTCAACTCACACGCGTGAACACTTCTATGAATATGGTATCAGAGATATTTAATCTTGTAGCCCACGATTGTTATTCATTAGTGAGTTCATTCAACGCGCATTAAACGGTACACAACAGTTTATACACGCCGTTTTAACTTTTATTATACATACGAATCTTATTTTTATTATTGTCTTCTGAAAAGCTATATTCTGCTGTAATTAATTCGCTGGGAATATTATATCAGAAAAACAAGCCGCTAAGTGCTCAACTCACACGCGTGAACACTTCTCCGAATATGGTATCAGAGATATTTAATCTTGTAGCCCACGATTGTTATAAATTAGTGAATTTATTCAACGCGCATTGAACGATACTCAACAGTTTATACACGCCGTTTTAACTTTTATTATACATACGAATCTTATTTAGATTATTGTCTTCTGAAAAGCTATATTCTGCTGTAATTAATTCGCTGAGAATATTATATCAGAAAAACAAGCCGCTAAGTGCTCAACTCACACGCGTGAACACTTCTCCGAATATGGTATCAGAGATATTTAATCTTGTAGCCCACGATTGTTATAAATTAGTGAATTTATTCAACGCGCATTGAACGATACTCAACAGTTTATACATGCCGTTTTAACTTTTAATATACATACGAATCTTATTTTTATTATTGTCTTCTGAAAAGCTATATTTTGCAGTAATTCATTCGATGGTGATATTGTATCCGAAAAACAAGCCGCTTAGTGCTCAACTCACACGCGTGAACACTTCTCTGAATATGGTAACAGAGATATTTAATCTTGTAGCCCACGATTGTTATACATTAGTGAGTTCATTCAACGCGCATTAAACGGTACACAACAGTTTATACACGTCGTTTTAACTTTTATTATACATACGAATCTTATTTTGATTATTGTCTTCTAAAAAACTATATTCTGCTGTAATTAATTCGCTGGGAATATTATATCAGAAAAACAAGCCGCTAAGTGCTCAACTCACACGCGTGAACACTTCTCCGAATATGGTATCAGAGATATTTAATCTTGTAGCCCACAATTGTTATAAATTAGTGAGTTCATTCAACGCGCATTGAACGATACTCAACAGTTTCTACACGCCGTTTGAAGCTTTACTACACGTACGAATATTATTTAGATTTTTGTCCTCTAAAATGCCATATTTTGCTGTAATTAATTCACTGGCAATATTATTACAGAAAATCGAGCAGCTAAGTGCTCAACTCACACGCGTGAACACTTCTCTGAATATGGTATCAGAGATATTTAATCTTGTAGCCCACAATTGTTATTAATTATTGAGTTCATTCAACGCGCATTAAACGATACACAACAGTTTATACACGCGGTTTGAACTTTTACTATAAATACGAATCTTATTTAGATTATTGTCTTCTGAAAAGCTATATTCTGCTGTAATTAATTCGCTGAGAATATTATATCAGAAAAACAAGCCGCTAAGTGCTCAACTCACACGCGTGAACACTTCTCCGAATATGGTATCAGAGATATTTAATCTTGTAGCCCACAATTGTTATAAATTAGTGAATTTATTCAACGCGCATTGAACGATACTCAACAGTTTATACACGCCGTTTGAAGCTTTACTACACGTACGAATATTATTTAGATTTTTGTCCTCTAAAATGCCATATTTTGCTGTAATTAATTCACTGGCAATATTATTACAGAAAATCGAGCAGCTAAGTGCTCAACTCACACGCGTGAACACTTCTCTGAATAAGGTATCAGAGATATTTAATCTTGTAGCACACAATTCTTATTAATTATTGAGTTCATTCAACGCGCATTAAACGATACACAACAGTTTATACACGCGGTTTGAACTTTTACTATAAATACGAATCTTATTTAGATTATTGTCTTCTGAAAAGCTATATTCTGCTGTAATTAATTCGCTGACAATATTATATCAGAAAAACATGCCGCTAAGTGCTCAACTCACACGCGTGAACACTTCTCTGAATATTTTATGAGAGACATTTAATCTTGTAGCCAACGATTGTTATACATTAGTGTGTATATTCAACGCGCATTGAACGATACTCAACAGTTTCTACACGCCGTTTGAAGCTTTACTACACGTACGAATATTATTTAGATTTTTGTCCTCTAAAATGCCATGTTTTGCTGTAATTAATTCGCTGGGTATATTATTATAGAAAATCGAGCAGCTAAGTGCTCAAATCACACGCGTGAACACTTCTCTGAATATGGTATTAGAGATATTTAATCTTGTAGCCCACGATTGTTATACATTAGTGACTTCATTCAATGCGCATTAAACGGTATACAACAGTTTATACATGCCGTTTTAACTTTTAATATACATACGAATCTTAATTTGATTATTGTCTTCTGAAAAGCTTTATTTTGCAGTAATTCATTCGACGGGGATATTGTATCAGAAAACAAGCCGCTATGTGCTCAACTCACACGCGTGAACACTTCTCTGAATATGGTATTAGAGATATTTAATCTTGTAGCCCACGATTGTTATTCATTATTGAGTTCATTCAACGCGCATTAAACGATACACAACAGTTTATACACGCCGTTTTAACTTTTATTATACATACGAATCTTATTTTTATTATTGTCTTCTGAAAAGCTATATTTTGCTGTAATTAATTCGCTGAGAATATTATATCAGAAAAACAAGCCGCCAAGTGCTCAACTCACACGCGTGAACACTTCTCTGAATATGGTATCAGAGATATTTAATCTTGTAGCCCACAAGTGTTATAAATTTGTAAGTTTATTCAACGCGCATTGAACGATACTCAACAGTTTATACACGCCGTTTTAACTTTTATTATACATACGAATCTTATTTTTATTATTGTCTTCTGAAAAGCTATATTTTCCAGTAATACATTCGATTGTGATATTGTATCCGAAAAACAAGCTGCTAAGTGCTCAACTCACACGCGTGAACACTTCTATGAATATGGTATCAGAGATATTTAATCTTGTAGCCCACGATTGTTATACATTAGTGAGTTCATTCAACGCGCATTAAACGGTACACAACAGTTTATACACGTCGTTTTAACTTTTATTATACATACGAATCTTATTTTTATTATTGTCTTCTGAAAAGCTATATTTTCCAGTAATACATTCGATTGTGATATTGTATCCGAAAAACAAGCTGCTAAGTGCTCAACTCACACGCGTGAACACTTCTATGAATATGGTATCAGAGATATTTAATCTTGTAGCCCACGATTGTTATACATTAGGGAGTTCATTCAACGCGCATTAAACGGTACACAACAGTTTATACACGCCGTTTTAACTTTTATTATAAATACGAATCTTATTTAGGTTATTGTCTTCTGAAAAACTATATTCTGCTGTAATTAATTCGCTGGGAATATTATATCAGAAAAACAAGCCGCTAAGTGCTCAACTCACACGCGTGAACACTTCTCCGAATATGGTATCAGAGATATTTAATCTTGTAGCCCACAATTGTTATAAATTAGTGAGTTCATTCAACGCGCATTGAACGATACTCAACAGTTTATACACGCCGTTTTAACTTTTATTATACATACGAATCTTATTTTTATTATTGTCTTCTGAAAAGCTATATTTTGCTGTAATTAATTCGCTGAGAATATTATATCAGAAAAACAAGCCGCTAAGTGCTCAACTCACACGCGTGAACACTTCTCTGAATATGGTATCAGAGATATTTAATCTTGTAGCCAACGATTGTTATACATTAGTGAGTTCATTCAACGCGCATTAAACGGTACACAACAGTTTATACACGTCGTTTTAACTTTTATTATACATACGAATCTTATTTTTCTTATTGTCTTCTGAAAAGCTATATTTTCCAGTAATACATTCGATTGTTATATTGTATCCGAAAAACAAGCTGCTAAGTGCTCAACTCACACGCGTGAACACTTCTATGAATATGGTATCAGAGATATTTAATCTTGTAGCCCACGATTGTTATACATTAGGGAGTTCATTCAACGCGCATTGAACGATACTCAACAGTTTATACACGCCGTTTTAACTTTTATTATACATACGAATCTTATTTTTATTATTGTCTTCTGAAAAGCTATATTTTCCAGTAATACATTCGATTGTGATATTGTATCCGAAAAACAAGCTGCTAAGTGCTCAACTCACACGCGTGAACACTTCTATGAATATGGTATCAGAGATATTTAATCTTGTAGCCCACGATTGTTATACATTAGTGAGTTCATTCAACGCGCATTAAACGGTACACAACAGTTTATACACGTCGTTTTAACTTTTATTATACATACGAATCTTATTTTTATTATTGTCTTCTGAAAAGCTATATTTTCCAGTAATACATTCGATTGTGATATTGTATCCGAAAAACAAGCTGCTAAGTGCTCAACTCACACGCGTGAACACTTCTATGAATATGGTATCAGAGATATTTAATCTTGTAGCCCACGATTGTTATTCATTAGTGAGTTCATTCAACGCGCATTAAACGGTACACAACAGTTTATACACGTCGTTTTAACTTTTATTATACATACGAATCTTATTTTTATTATTGTCTTCTGAAAAGCTATATTCTGCTGTAATTAATTCGCTGGGAATATTATATCAGAAAAACAAGCCGCTAAGTGCTCAACTCACACGCGTGAACACTTCTCCGAATATGGTATCAGAGATATTTAATCTTGTAGCCCACGATTGTTATAAATTAGTGAATTCATTCAACGCGCATTGAACGATACTCAACAGTTTATACTCGCCGTTTTAACTTTTATTATACATACGAATCTTATTTAGATTATTGTCTTCTGAAAAGCTATATTCTGCTGTAATTAATTCGCTGAGAATATTATATCAGAAAAACAAGCCGCTAAGTGCTCAACTCACACGCGTGAACACTTCTCTGAATATGGTATCAGAGATATTTAATCTTGTAGCCCACGATTGTTATACATTAGTGAGTTCATTCAACGCGCATTAAACGGTACACAACAGTTTATACATGCCGTTTTAACTTTTATTATACATACGAATCTTATTTAGATTATTGTCTTCTGAAAAGCTATATTCTGCTGTAATTATTTCGCTGAGAATATTATATCAGAAAAACAAGCCGCTAAGTGCTCAACTCACACGCGTGAACACTTCTCTGAATATGGTATCAGAGATATTTAATCTTGTAGCCCACAATTCTTATTAATTATTGAGTTCATTCAACGCGCATTAAACGATACACAACAGTTTATACACGCGGTTTTAACTTTTACTATACATACGAATCTTATTTAGATTATTGTCTTCTGAAAAGCTATATTCTGCTGTAATTAATTCGCTGAGAATATTATATCAGAAAAACAAGCCGCTAAGTGCTCAACTCACACGCGTGAACACTTCTCCGAATATGGTATCAGAGATATTTAATCTTGTAGCCCACAATTGTTATAAATTAGTGAATTTATTCAACGCGCATTGAACGATACTCAACAGTTTATACATGCCGTTTTAACTTTTAATATACATACGAATCTTAATTTGATTATTGTCTTCTGAAAAGCTTTATTTTGTATTAATTCATTCGATGGTGATATTGTATCCGAAAAACAAGCCGCTTAGTGCTCAACTCACACGCGTGAACACTTCTCTGAATATGGTAACAGAGATATTTAATCTTGTAGCCCACGATTGTTATACATTAGTGAGTTCATTCAACGCGCATTAAACGGTACACAACAGTTTATACACGTCGTTTTAACTTTTATTATAAATACGAATCTTATTTAGATTATTGTCTTCTGAAAAACTATATTCTGCTGTAATTAATTCGCTGGGAATATTATATCAGAAAAACAAGCCGCTAAGTGCTCAACTCACACGCGTGAACACTTCTCCGAATATGGTATCAGAGATATTTAATCTTGTAGCCCACAATTGTTATAAATTAGTGAGTTCATTCAACGCGCATTGAACGATACTCAACAGTTTCTACACGCCGTTTGAAGCTTTACTACACGTACGAATATTATTTAGATTTTTGTCCTCTAAAATGCCATATTTTGCTGTAATTAATTCACTGGCAATATTATTACAGAAAATCGAGCAGCTAAGTGCTCAACTCACACGCGTGAACACTTCTCTGAATAAGGTATCAGAGATATTTAATCTTGTAGCACACAATTCTTATTAATTATTGAGTTCATTCAACGCGCATTAAACGATACACAACAGTTTATACACGCGGTTTGAACTTTTACTATAAATACGAATCTTATTTAGATTAATGTCTTCTGAAAAGCTATATTCTGCTGTAATTAATTCGCTGAGAATATTATATCAGAAAAACAAGCCGCTAAGTGCTCAACTCACACGCGTGAACACTTCTCCGAATATGGTATCAGAGATATTTAATCTTGTAGCCCACAATTGTTATAAATTAGTGAATTTATTCAACGCGCATTGAACGATACTCAACAGTTTATACACGCCGTTTTAACTTTTATTATACATACGAATCTTATTTAGATTATTGTCTTCTGAAAAGCTATATTCTGCTGTAATTAATTCGCTGAGAATATTATATCAGAAAAACATGCCGCTAAGTGCTCAACTCACACGCGTGAACACTTCTCTGAATATTTTATGAGAGATATTTAATCTTGTAGCCAACGATTGTTATACATTAGTGTGTATATTCAACGCGCATTGAACGATACTCAACAGTTTCTACACGCCGTTTGAAGCTTTACTACACGTACGCATATTATTTAGATTTTTGTCCTCTAAAATGCCATATTTTGCTGTAATTAATTCGCTGGGTATATTATTATAGAAAATCGAGCAGCTAAGTGCTCAAATTACACGCGTGAACACTTCTCTGAATATGGTATTAGAGATATTTAATCTTGTAGCCCACGATTGTTATACATTAGTGACTTCATTCAATGCGCATTAAACGGTATACAACAGTTTATACATGCCGTTTTAACTTTTAATATACATACGAATTTTAATTTGATTATTGTCTTCTGAAAAGCTTTATTTTGCATTAATTCATTCGACGGGGATATTGTATCAGAAAACAAGCCGCTATGTGCTCAACTCACACGCGTGAACACTTCTCTGCATATGGTATTAGAGATATTTAATCTTTTAGCCCACGATTGTTATTCATTATTGAGTTCATTCAACGCGCATTAAACGATACACAACAGTTTATACACGCCGTTTTAACTTTTATTATACATACGAATCATATTTTTATTATTGTCTTCTGAAAAGCTATATTTTGCTGTAGTTAATTCGCTGAGAATATTATATCAGAAAAACAACCAGCCAACTGCTCAACTGACACGCGTGAACACTTCTCTGAATATGGTAACAGAGATATTTAATCTTGTAGCCCACGATTGTTATACATTAGCGACTTCATTCAATGCGCATTAAACGGTACACAACAGTTTATACATGCCGTTTTAACTTTTAATATACATACGAATCTTATTTTTATTATTGTCTTCTGGAAAGCTATATTTTGCAGTAATTCATTCGACGGAGATATTGTATCAGAAAAACAAGCAGCTAAGTGCTCAACTCAAACGCGTGAACACTTCTCTGAATATGGTATTAGATATATTTAATCTTGTAGCTCACGATTGTTATACATTAGTGAGTTCATTCAACGCGCATTAAACGGTACACAACAGTTCATACATGCCGTTTTAACTTTTAATATACATACAAATCTTAATTCGATTATTGTCTTCTGAAAAGCTTTATTTTGCAGTAATTCATTCGACGGGGATATTGTATCAGAAAACAAGCCGCTATGTGCTCAACTCACACGCGTGAACACTTCTCTGAATATGGTATCAGAGATATTTAATCTTGTAGCCCACAACTGTTATAAATTAGTGAGTTCATTCAACGCGCATTGAACGATACTCAACAGTTTCTACACGCCGTTTGAAGCTTTACTACACGTACGAATATTATTTAGATTTTTGTCCTCTAAAATGCCATATTTTGTTGTAATTAATTCGCTGGGAATATTATTACAGAAAATAGAGCAGCTAAGTGCTCAACTCACACGCGTGAACACTTCTCTGAATAAGGTATCAGAGATATTTAATCTTTTAGCCCACAATTGTTATAAATTAGTGAATTTATTCAACGCGCATTGAACGATACTCAACAGTTTATACACGCCGTTTTAACTTTTATTATACATACGAATCTTATTTAGATTATTGTCTTCTGAAAAGCTATATTCTGCTGTAATTAATTCGCTGAGAATATTATATCAGAAAAACATGCCGCTAAGTGCTCAACTCACACGCGTGAACACTTCTCTGAATATGGTATCAGAGATATTTAATCTTGTAGCCCACGATTGTTATACATTAGTGAGTTCATTCAACGCGCATTAAACGGTACACAACAGTTTATACATGCCGTTTTAACTTTTAATATACATACGAATCTTAATTTGATTATTGTCTTCTGAAAAGCTTTATTTTGCAGTAATTCATTCGATGGTGATATTGTATCCGAAAAACAAGCCGCTAAGTGCTCAACTCACACGCGTGAACACTTCTCTGAATAATAAAAATGCTGGTTGACGATCAATGAGGGTCAAATATAAAGAAGAAAACTCTTTATAGTGTCAAAATTGTTGCGACGTTTCGTTGGCTATGGGTTTGCCAACCTCATCAGGCTTTATTAAATTAAAAAAAACACCAAATATTAAAATTGTCACACACAAGAAAAATAAACATTAAATTAACTTAACATCCAGAACATACACAAAATTGTTAAAATTTTACCTTTATAAAAGAAGTTTAACTCATGATGAGTAATGTCGAGAAAATAAAATTATAATAAAAGTCATGATTTACTTAATAAAATGACGTGATGTCATGGAGTCGACGACACTTTGTCTACTAAATTATTACATTCAAACAGTTAACTTGAAATATTGACAACAGTTATTGTAAACACAGAATTTGAAATGTAAATAGACATCAGCTGGAAAGCTATCATGAATTTAATCTATTAAGTAATGAAAAATAAATTCTATTCAAAGTAAATATGTCTTCTTTTTTATTTATACTAAATTTATTAAATTTTATATGGATCATCTCTGATGTTAATCTTTTTCGATAGTCAGAGACATAATCAACAATCTTGGTATTTTCCCAATCAAATTCATGGTTGAATTCCAATTGATGTTCACAGACTACGGATTCACTGTTTTTTTTATTTTTGTGTTCATTAATACGAACTTTTAATGCTCTCTTAGATTCACCAATATAAGTCGCAGTGCAATTTTTACAATTAAATTTGTATACAATATTAGTTTGTTCCCATTTATTTGTGGAGTCTTTACCTAATTTTATTATTGATTTCAAAGTTTTGTTGACGACTGGAATAGTTGAAATATTGTATTCTTTAAAAATATTAGACAATTTAGTGAAGTTTGTTACGTTGTATGGCAAACATACCTTTGGTTGATGTCTGTATAAGTTTGAACGGTTTTTTTATTTGGAGAATTTGGAGAGCTGTATTTAATTTTATTCATACGGATTTTTATATTTTTATCGATGAAGCTATTTGGATAGTCGTTGTTTAATAACATTTGTTTAACAATCTTCAAATTGGCGTTATGAAACGTTTTGTGAGATAAAGATATCGCTCGATCAACTAAGTTATAAACAATATTTTTTTCTGACAAATTGGATGATTGGAAAAGTAATTAATTGTTCTATTTGATGAGGTAGGTTTTTGGAACCAATTAGAAATAATTTTATTATCTTTTATAATTAATGACACGTCCAGAAAGTTAATTTGATTATTTTGTTGAACTTCAAAGGTGAATTGTAAGTTCTTATCTTGTGAATTAAAAATGTTTAAAACCAAGTCAATAAATTTTTTTTGTACACACAGAATAGTGTCATCTACAAATCTGTAATAAAATAAGGGAGAGCAATTATGTTTGTCTTTTAAAATTCGTAGGCAATCATTTTCCAAATCATCCATGACAATGTCTGCGAATAGAGGTGAAATTGGTGAACCCATTGGAGTGCCAAAAATTTGTAAATAGATATTATTATTAAAGGTAAAATATGTATTTTCGAAAAGAAATTTGGTACAATTTATAATTTCATCAAATGGAATTCTACAGTTATTATGAATAAGTTGACATCTTCGATCTAAACTCTTTAGGACCAAATCACAGGGTACATTAGTGAATAATGAACTGACATCCAATGAAAGCAGAACATGATTATCATCTACAACGAGATTTTCCAATTTTCTTTTAAGATCCAAACTATCATTTAAATGTGATTTTGGGACTTTGATACTGTCTTTTAATTCATCATATAGTATTTTTGCTAAAAAATGCGTGGGACTATTGATCAAAGAAATTATGGGACGAAGAGGTGTATCTTGTTTGTGGATTTTAGGTAAGCCATAGCATTTAGCTAATACAGTGTTGGTTAGAGTAAGTTGATTATTATGGAATTTATATTTTAAAAATTCATTATCATTGAGTCTCTTTAAAATGTTGGAAGTATTGCTTTGTAATTTTTTCAAAGGATTTCTTGTTATTGGAATGTAGGTGGAAGTATTTGAGAGAAGGTCAGTCATTTTTGTATTATAAGTCGATTTTTTGAGACAAACAGTAAGGTTACCTTTGTCAGCATTAGTAAAAAAAATATCAGGATTGTTTTTTAAAAATTGTTTAGTAACTTTTAACTTATTGGAGAAATTTCTGTCTTCCATGGAAATATGAGTATCTTTATTGAGATTGTGCATAATATTATTTGTTACTTTTTCTCTTATTTCATTCTTGAGATCACTATTGATGTCTAAGGATAACAAAGAAGATTCCACATTTTTAATTGTATCAATCACGTTTTGTTTAGAAATTTTTTGTGGAACACTGTAATTTGGTCCAAGAGAGACGATATCAACGACATCCGACGGTATTTGTAAATCAGATAAATTTCGAAACCAACTGTCTTTATTTGTTTTCCTGCAGCGATATTTACTTGTTGATAATGAATCAAATTTCTTTTGATGTTTCTCGTTACATTTTTTTAGTATGGAGTTAAATTTAGAATTTGAAAAATAAAAAAACTTATTAACGGTATTACAATCTAAATTGGAATCCAGAATTTGTTTCTTAATACGTTCGAGTGATTTTTTAATAAATTCAATATGGATGTGGATGTCTCTAATTTCTGTTTTCAAAAGTTTTTTTAAATAATGTTGATTTAAATTATAAAAATCTTTTTTACCTGAGTTACTGTAAAAGTGAACATTTTTTTGACGCTTATAAAAATTCAATAGATGTTGAGGAAATACATCATTACTCCTGCAAGCTAATAAAAATTGTCGTTTAGAAGTAGACTCAGCGAGACGTCGGTTATTTGAAGTCCAATTTTTAAGGTGATTCTTGGTTAGTTGTCCGTAATGACTTTCAATATATGAGAAGAACTTTGGCGTTGTAGATGATGTTGAGTCCGTATCCGATCTAAGACTCTGTTCAAGTGTAGAAATGGTAGTGTCACCCTCCATATTATTATAATAAAAATGCTGGTTGACGATCAATGAGGGTCAAATATAAAGAAGAAAACTCTTTATAGTGTCAAAATTGTTGCGACGTTTCGTTGGCTATGGGTTTGCCAACCTCATCAGGCTTTATTAAATTAAAAAAAACACCAAATATTAAAATTGTCACACACAAGAAAAATAAACATTAAATTAACTTAACATCCAGAACATACACAAAATTGTTAAAATTTTACCTTTATAAAAGAAGTTTAACTCATGATGAGTAATGTCGAGAAAATAAAATTATAATAAAAGTCATGATTTACTTAATAAAATGACGTGATGTCATGGAGTCGACGACACTTTGTCTACTAAATTATTACATTCAAACAGTTAACTTGAAATATTGACAACAGTTATTGTAAACACAGAATTTGAAATGTAAATAGACATCAGCTGGAAAGCTATCATGAATTTAATCTATTAAGTAATGAAAAATAAATTCTATTCAAAGTAAATATGTCTTCTTTTTTATTTATACTAAATTTATTAAATTTTATATGGATCATCTCTGATGTTAATCTTTTTCGATAGTCAGAGACATAATCAACAATCTTGGTATTTTCCCAATCAAATTCATGGTTGAATTCCAATTGATGTTCACAGACTACGGATTCTGGACGTGTCATTAATTATAAAAGATAATAAAATTATTTCTAATTGGTTCCAAAAACCTACCTCATCAAATAGAACAATTAATTACTTTTCCAATCATCCAATTTGTCAGAAAAAAAATATTGTTTATAACTTAGTTGATCGAGCGATATCTTTATCTCACAAAACGTTTCATAACGCCAATTTGAAGATTGTTAAACAAATGTTATTAAACAACGACTATCCAAATAGCTTCATCGATAAAAATATAAAAATCCGTATGAATAAAATTAAATACAGCTCTCCAAATTCTCCAAATAAAAAAAACCGTTCAAACTTATACAGACATCAACCAAAGGTATGTTTGCCATACAACGTAACAAACTTCACTAAATTGTCTAATATTTTTAAAGAATACAATATTTCAACTATTCCAGTCGTCAACAAAACTTTGAAATCAATAATAAAATTAGGTAAAGACTCCACAAATAAATGGGAACAAACTAATATTGTATACAAATTTAATTGTAAAAATTGCACTGCGACTTATATTGGTGAATCTAAGAGAGCATTAAAAGTTCGTATTAATGAACACAAAAATAAAAAAAACAGTGAATCCGTAGTCTGTGAACATCAATTGGAATTCAACCATGAATTTGATTGGGAAAATACCAAGATTGTTGATTATGTCTCTGACTATCGAAAAAGATTAACATCAGAGATGATCCATATAAAATTTAATAAATTTAGTATAAATAAAAAAGAAGACATATTTACTTTGAATAGAATTTATTTTTCATTACTTAATAGATTAAATTCATGATAGCTTTCCAGCTGATGTCTATTTACATTTCAAATTCTGTGTTTACAATAACTGTTGTCAATATTTCAAGTTAACTGTTTGAATGTAATAATTTAGTAGACAAAGTGTCGTCGACTCCATGACATCACGTCATTTTATTAAGTAAATCATGACTTTTATTATAATTTTATTTTCTCGACATTACTCATCATGAGTTAAACTTCTTTTATAAAGGTAAAATTTTAACAATTTTGTGTATGTTCTGGATGTTAAGTTAATTTAATGTTTATTTTTCTTGTGTGTGACAATTTTAATATTTGGTGTTTTTTTAATTTAATAAAGCCTGATGAGGTTGGCAAACCCATAGCCAACGAAACGTCGCAACAATTTTGACACTATAAAGAGTTTTCTTCTTTATATTTGACCCTCATTGATCGTCAACCAGCATTTTTATTATAATAATATGGAGGGTGACACTACCATTTCTACACTTGAACAGAGTCTTAGATCGGATACGGACTCAACATCATCTACAACGCCAAAGTTCTTCTCATATATTGAAAGTCATTACGGACAACTAACCAAGAATCACCTTAAAAATTGGACTTCAAATAACCGACGTCTCGCTGAGTCTACTTCTAAACGACAATTTTTATTAGCTTGCAGGAGTAATGATGTATTTCCTCAACATCTATTGAATTTTTATAAGCGTCAAAAAAATGTTCACTTTTACAGTAACTCAGGTAAAAAAGATTTTTATAATTTAAATCAACATTATTTAAAAAAACTTTTGAAAACAGAAATTAGAGACATCCACATCCATATTGAATTTATTAAAAAATCACTCGAACGTATTAAGAAACAAATTCTGGATTCCAATTTAGATTGTAATACCGTTAATAAGTTTTTTTATATTTCAAATTCTAAATTTAACTCCATACTAAAAAAATGTAACGAGAAACATCAAAAGAAATTTGATTCATTATCAACAAGTAAATATCGCTGCAGGAAAACAAATAAAGACAGTTGGTTTCGAAATTTATCTGATTTACAAATACCGTCGGATGTCGTTGATATCGTCTCTCTTGGACCAAATTACAGTGTTCCACAAAAAATTTCTAAACAAAACGTGATTGATACAATTAAAAATGTGGAATCTTCTTTGTTATCCTTAGACATCAATAGTGATCTCAAGAATGAAATAAGAGAAAAAGTAACAAATAATATTATGCACAATCTCAATAAAGATACTCATATTTCCATGGAAGACAGAAATTTCTCCAATAAGTTAAAAGTTACTAAACAATTTTTAAAAAACAATCCTGATATTTTTTTTACTAATGCTGACAAAGGTAACCTTACTGTTTGTCTCAAAAAATCGACTTATAATACAAAAATGACTGACCTTCTCTCAAATACTTCCACCTACATTCCAATAACAAGAAATCCTTTGAAAAAATTACAAAGCAATACTTCCAACATTTTAAAGAGACTCAATGATAATGAATTTTTAAAATATAAATTCCATAATAATCAACTTACTCTAACCAACACTGTATTAGCTAAATGCTATGGCTTACCTAAAATCCACAAACAAGATACACCTCTTCGTCCCATAATTTCTTTGATCAATAGTCCCACGCATTTTTTAGCAAAAATACTATATGATGAATTAAAAGACAGTATCAAAGTCCCAAAATCACATTTAAATGATAGTTTGGATCTTAAAAGAAAATTGGAAAATCTCGTTGTAGATGATAATCATGTTCTGCTTTCATTGGATGTCAGTTCATTATTCACTAATGTACCCTGTGATTTGGTCCTAAAGAGTTTAGATCGAAGATGTCAACTTATTCATAATAACTGTAGAATTCCATTTGATGAAATTATAAATTGTACCAAATTTCTTTTCGAAAATACATATTTTACCTTTAATAATAATATCTATTTACAAATTTTTGGCACTCCAATGGGTTCACCAATTTCACCTCTATTCGCAGACATTGTCATGGATGATTTGGAAAATGATTGCCTACGAATTTTAAAAGACAAACATAATTGCTCTCCCTTATTTTATTACAGATTTGTAGATGACACTATTCTGTGTGTACAAAAAAAATTTATTGACTTGGTTTTAAACATTTTTAATTCACAAGATAAGAACTTACAATTCACCTTTGAAGTTCAACAAAATAATCAAATTAACTTTCTGGACGTGTCATTAATTATAAAAGATAATAAAATTATTTCTAATTGGTTCCAAAAACCTACCTCATCAAATAGAACAATTAATTACTTTTCCAATCATCCAATTTGTCAGAAAAAAATATTGTTTATAACTTAGTTGATCGAGCGATATCTTTATCTCACAAAACGTTTCATAACGCCAATTTGAAGATTGTTAAACAAATGTTATTAAACAACGACTATCCAAATAGCTTCATCGATAAAAATATAAAAATCCGTATGAATAAAATTAAATACAGCTCTCCAAATTCTCCAAATAAAAAAACCGTTCAAACTTATACAGACATCAACCAAAGGTATGTTTGCCATACAACGTAACAAACTTCACTAAATTGTCTAATATTTTTAAAGAATACAATATTTCAACTATTCCAGTCGTCAACAAAACTTTGAAATCAATAATAAAATTAGGTAAAGACTCCACAAATAAATGGGAACAAACTAATATTGTATACAAATTTAATTGTAAAAATTGCACTGCGACTTATATTGGTGAATCTAAGAGAGCATTAAAAGTTCGTATTAATGAACACAAAAATAAAAAAAACAGTGAATCCGTAGTCTGTGAACATCAATTGGAATTCAACCATGAATTTGATTGGGAAAATACCAAGATTGTTGATTATGTCTCTGACTATCGAAAAAGATTAACATCAGAGATGATCCATATAAAATTTAATAAATTTAGTATAAATAAAAAAGAAGACATATTTACTTTGAATAGAATTTATTTTTCATTACTTAATAGATTAAATTCATGATAGCTTTCCAGCTGATGTCTATTTACATTTCAAATTCTGTGTTTACAATAACTGTTGTCAATATTTCAAGTTAACTGTTTGAATGTAATAATTTAGTAGACAAAGTGTCGTCGACTCCATGACATCACGTCATTTTATTAAGTAAATCATGACTTTTATTATAATTTTATTTTCTCGACATTACTCATCATGAGTTAAACTTCTTTTATAAAGGTAAAATTTTAACAATTTTGTGTATGTTCTGGATGTTAAGTTAATTTAATGTTTATTTTTCTTGTGTGTGACAATTTTAATATTTGGTGTTTTTTTTAATTTAATAAAGCCTGATGAGGTTGGCAAACCCATAGCCAACGAAACGTCGCAACAATTTTGACACTATAAAGAGTTTTCTTCTTTATATTTGACCCTCATTGATCGTCAACCAGCATTTTTATTATAATAATATGGAGGGTGACACTACCATTTCTACACTTCTCTGAATATGGTATTAGAGATATTTAATCTTGTAGCTCACGATTGTTATACATTAGCGACTTCATTCAATGCGCATTAAACGGTACACAACAGTTTATACATGCCGTTTTAACTTTTAATATACATACGAATCTTATTTTTATTATTGTCTTCTGGAAAGCTATATTTTGCAGTAATTCATTCGACGGTGATATTGTATCAGAAAAACAAGCAGCTAAGTGCTCAACTCAAACGCGTGAACACTTCTCTGAATATGGTATTAGATATATTTAATCTTGTAGCTCACGATTGTTATACATTAGTGAGTTCATTCAAAGCGCATTAAACGGTACACAACAGTTCATACATGCCGTTTTAACTTTTAATATACATACAAATCTTAATTCGATTATTGTCTTCTGAAAAGCTTTATTTTGCAGTAATTCATTCGACGGGGATATTGTATCAGAAAACAAGCCGCTATGTGCTCAAATCACACGCGTGAACACTTCTCTGAATATGGTATTAGAGATATTTAATCTTGTAGCCCACGATTGTTATTCATTATTGAGTTCATTCAACGCGCATTAAACGACACACAACAGTTTATACACGCCGTTTTAACTTTTATTATACATACGAATCTTATTTTTATTATTGTCTTCTGAAAATCTATATTTTGCTGTAGTTAATTCGCTGAGAATATTATATCAGAAAAACAACCCGCCAAGTGCTCAACTCACAGGCGTGAACACTTCTCCGAATATCGTATCAGAGATATTTAATCTTGTAGCCCACGATTGTTATACATTAGTGTGTACATTCAACGCGCATTGAACGATACTCAACAGTATCTACACGCCGTTTGAAGCTTTACTACACGTACGAATATTATTTAGATTTTTGTCCTCTAAAATGCCATATTTTGCTGTAATTAATTCGCTGGGTATATTATTATAGAAAATCGAGCAGCTAAGTGCTCAACTCACACGCGTGAACACTTCTCTGAATATGGTATTAGAGATATTTAATCTTGTAGCCCACGATTGTTATACATTAGTGACTTCATTCAATGCGCATTAAACGGTATACAACAGTTTATACATGCCGTTTTAACTTTTAATATACATACGAATTTTAATTTGATTATTGTCTTCTGAAAAGCTTTATTTTGCAGTAATTCATTCGAGGGTGATATTATATCAGAAAAACATGCCGCTAAGTGCTCAACTCACACTCGTGAACACTTCTCTGAATATGGTATCAGAGACATTTACTCTTGTAGCCCACGATTGTTATACATTCGTGAGTTCATTCAACGCGCATTAAACGATACACAACAGATTATACACGCCGTTTTAACTTTTATTATACATACGAATCTTATTTTGATTATTGTCTTCTGAAGAGCTTTATTTTGCAGTAATTCATTCGACGGGGATATTGTATCAGAAAAAAAGCCGCTATGTGCTCAACTCACACGCGTGAACACTTCTCTGAATATGGTATTAGAGATATTTTATCTTGTAGCCCACGATTGTTATACATTTTTGAGTTCATTCAACGCGCATTAAACGATACACAACAGTTTATACACGCAGTTTAAACTTTTACTATAAATACGAATGTTATTTAGATTATTGTCTTCTGAAAAACTATATTCTGCTGTAATTAATTCGCTGGGAATATTATATCAGAAAAACAAGCCGCTAAGTGCTCAACTCACACGCGTGAACACTTCTCCGAATATGGTATCAGAGATATTTAATCTTGTAGCCCACGACTGTTATACATTAGGGAGTTCATTCAACGCGCATTAAACGGTACACAACAGTTTATACACGTCGTTTTAACTTTTATTATACATACGAATCTTATTTTTCTTATTGTCTTCTGAAAAGCTATATTTTCAAGTAATACATTCGATTGTGATATTGTATCCGAAAAACAAGCTGCTAAGTGCTCAACTCACACGCGTGAACACTTCTATGAATATGGTATCAGAGATATTTAATCTTGTAGCCCACGACTGTTATACATTAGGGAGTTCATTCAACGCGCATTAAACGGTACACAACAGTTTATACACGTTGTTTTAACTTTTAATATACATACGAATTTTAATTTGATTATTGTCTTCTGAAAAGCTTTATTTTGCAGTAATTCATTCGAGGGTGATATTATATCAGAAAAACATGCCGCTAAGTGCTCAACTCACACTCGTGAACACTTCTCTGAATATGGTATCAGAGACATTTACTCTTGTAGCCCACGATTGTTATACATTCGTGAGTTCATTCAACGCGCATTAAACGATACACAACAGATTATACACGCCGTTTTAACTTTTATTATACATACGAATCTTATTTTGATTATTGTCTTCTGAAGAGCTTTATTTTGCAGTAATTCATTCGACGGGGATATTGTATCAGAAAAAAAGCCGCTATGTGCTCAACTCACACGCGTGAACACTTCTCTGAATATGGTATTAGAGATATTTTATCTTGTAGCCCACGATTGTTATTCATTATTGAGTTCATTCAACGCGCATTAAACGACACACAACAGTTTATACACGCCGTTTTAACTTTTATTATACATACGAATCTTATTTTTATTATTGTCTTCTGAAAATCTATATTTTGCTGTAGTTAATTCGCTGAGAATATTATATCAGAAAAACAACCCGCCAAGTGCTCAACTCACAGGCGTGAACACTTCTCCGAATATCGTATCAGAGATATTTAATCTTGTAGCCCACGATTGTTATACATTAGTGTGTACATTCAACGCGCATTGAACGATACTCAACAGTATCTACACGCCGTTTGAAGCTTTACTACACGTACGAATATTATTTAGATTTTTGTCCTCTAAAATGCCATATTTTGCTGTAATTAATTCGCTGGGTATATTATTATAGAAAATCGAGCAGCTAAGTGCTCAACTCACACGCGTGAACACTTCTCTGAATATGGTATTAGAGATATTTAATCTTGTAGCCCACGATTGTTATACATTAGTGACTTCATTCAATGCGCATTAAACGGTATACAACAGTTTATACATGCCGTTTTAACTTTTAATATACATACGAATTTTAATTTGATTATTGTCTTCTGAAAAGCTTTATTTTGCAGTAATTCATTCGAGGGTGATATTATATCAGAAAAACATGCCGCTAAGTGCTCAACTCACACTCGTGAACACTTCTCTGAATATGGTATCAGAGACATTTACTCTTGTAGCCCACGATTGTTATACATTCGTGAGTTCATTCAACGCGCATTAAACGATACACAACAGTTTATACACGCAGTTTAAACTTTTACTATAAATACGAATGTTATTTAGATTATTGTCTTCTAAAAAACTATATTCTGCTGTAATTAATTCGCTGGGAATATTATATCAGAAAAACAAGCCGCTAAGTGCTCAACTCACACGCGTGAACACTTCTCCGAATATGGTATCAGAGATATTTAATCTTGTAGCCCACGACTGTTATACATTAGGGAGTTCATTCAACGCGCATTAAACGGTACACAACAGTTTATACACGTCGTTTTAACTTTTATTATACATACGAATCTTATTTTTCTTATTGTCTTCTGAAAAGCTATATTTTCAAGTAATACATTCGATTGTGATATTGTATCCGAAAAACAAGCTGCTAAGTGCTCAACTCACACGCGTGAACACTTCTATGAATATGGTATCAGAGATATTTAATCTTGTAGCCCACGATTGTTATACATTAGTGAGTTCATTCAACGCGCATTAAACGGTACACAACAGTTTATACACGTCGTTTTAACTTTTATTATACATACGAATCTTATTTTTCTTATTGTCTTCTGAAAAGCTATATTTTCCAGTAATACATTCGATTGTGATATTGTATCCGAAAAACAAGCTGCTAAGTGCTCAACTCACACGCGTGAACACTTCTATGAATATGGTATCAGAGATATTTAATCTTGTAGCCCACGATTGTTATACATTAGTGAGTTCATTCAACGCGCATTAAACGGTACACAACAGTTTATACACGTCGTTTTAACTTTTATTATACATACGAATCTTATTTTTCTTATTGTCTTCTGAAAAGCTATATTTTCAAGTAATACATTCGATTGTGATATTGTATCCGAAAAAGAAGCTGCTAAGTTCTCAACTCACACGCGTGAACACTTCTATGAATATGGTATCAGAGATATTTAATCTTGTAGCCCACGACTGTTATACATTAGGGAGTTCATTCAACGCGCATTAAACGTTACACAACAGTTTATACACGTTGTTTTAACTTTTATTATAAATACGAATCTTATTTAGATTATTGTCTTCTAAAAAACTATATTCTGCTGTAATTAATTCGCTGGGAATATTATATCAGAAAAACAAGCCGCTAAGTGCTCAACTCACACGCGTGAACACTTCTCCGAATATGGTATCAGAGATATTTAATCTTGTAGCCCACAATTGTTATAAATTAGTGAGTTCATTCAACGCGCATTGAACGATACTCAACAGTTTATACACGCCGTTTTAACTTTTATTATACATACGAATCTTATTTTTATTATTGTCTTCTGAAAAGCTATATTTTCCAGTAATACATTCGATTGTGATATTGTATCCGAAAAACAAGCTGCTAAGTGCTCAACTCACACGCGTGAACACTTCTATGAATATGGTATCAGCGATATTTAATCTTGTAGCCCACGATTGTTATACATTAGTGAGTTCATTCAACGCGCATTAAACGGTACACAACAGTTTATACACGTCGTTTTAACTTTTATTATACATACGAATCTTATTTTTCTTATTGTCTTCTGAAAAGCTATATTTTCCAGTAATACATTCGATTGTGATATTGTATCCGAAAAACAAGCTGCTAAGTGCTCAACTCACACGCGTGAACACTTCTATGAATATGGTATCAGAGATATTTAATCTTGTAGCCCACGTTTGTTATACATTAGTGAGTTCATTCAACGCGCATTAAACGGTACACAACAGTTTATACACGTCGTTTTAACTTTTATTATAAATACGAATCTTATTTAGATTATTGTCTTCTAAAAAACTATATTCTGCTGTAATTAATTCGCTGGGAATATTATATCAGAAAAACAAGCCGCTAAGTGCTCAACTCACACGCGTGAACACTTCTCCGAATATGGTATCAGAGATATTTAATCTTGTAGCCCACAATTGTTATAAATTAGTGAATTTATTCAACGCGAATTGAACGATACTCAACAGTTTATACACGCCGTTTTAACTTTTATTATACATACGAATCTTATTTAGATTATTGTCTTCTGAAAAGCTATATTCTGCTGTAATTAATTCGCTGAGAATATTATATCAGAAAAACAAGCCGCTAAGTGCTCAACTCACACGCGTGAACACTACTCTGAATATGGTATCAGAGATATTTAATCTTGTAGCCCACGATTGTTATACATTAGTGAGTTCATTCAACGCTCATTAAACGGTACACAACAGTTTATACATGCCGTTTTAACTTTTATTATACATACGAATCTTATTTAGATTATTGTCTTCTGAAAAGCTATATTCTGCTGTAATTAATTCGCTGAGAATATTATATCAGAAAAATATGCCGCTAAGTGCTCAACTCACACGCGTGAACACTTCTCTGAATATGGTATCAGAGATATTTAATCTTGTAGCCCACGATTGTTATAAATTATTGAGTTCATTCAACGCGCATTGAACGATACTCAACAGTTTCTACACGCCGTTTGAAGCTGTACTACACGTTCGAATATTATTTAGATTTTTGTCCTCTAAAATGCCATATTTTGCTGTAATTAATTCACTGGGAATATTATTACAGAAAATCGAGCAGCTAAGTCCTCAACTCACACGCGTGAACACTTCTCTGAATAAGGTATCAGAGATATTTAATCTTGTAGCCCACAATTCTTATTAATTATTGAGTTCATTCAACGCGCATTAAACGATACACAACAGTTTATACACGCGGTTTTAACTTTTACTATAAATACGAATCTTATTTAGATTAATGTCTTCTGAAAAGCTATATTCTGCTGTAATTAATTCGCTGAGAATATTATATCAGAAAAACAAGCCGCTAAGTGCTCAACTCACACGCGTGAACACTTCTCCGAATATTGTATCAGAGATATTTAATCTTGTAGCCCACAATTGTTATAAATTAGTGAATTTATTCAACGCGCATTAAACGCTACACAACAGTTTATACACGTCGTTTTAACTTTTATTATAAATACGAATCTTATTTAGATTATTGTCTTCTGAAAAACTATATTCTGCTGTAATTAATTCGCTGGGAATATTATATCAGAAAAACAAGCCGCTAAGTGCTCAACTCACACGCGTGAACACTTCTCCGAATATGGTATCAGAGATATTTAATCTTGTAGCCCACAATTGTTATAAATTAGTGAGTTCATTCAACGCGCATTGAACGATACTCAACAGTTTCTACACGCCGTTTGAAGCTTTACTACACGTACGAATATTATTTAGATTTTTGTCCTCTAAAATGCCATATTTTGCTGTAATTAATTCACTGGCAATATTATTACAGAAAATCGAGCAGCTAAGTGCTCAACTCACACGCGTGAACACTTCTCTGAATAAGGTATCAGAGATATTTAATCTTGTAGCACACAATTCTTATTAATTATTGAGTTCATTCAACGCGCATTAAACGATACACAACAGTTTATACACGCGGTTTGAACTTTTACTATAAATACGAATCTTATTTAGATTAATGTCTTCTGAAAAGCTATATTCTGCTGTAATTAATTCGCTGAGAATATTATATCAGAAAAACAAGCCGCTAAGTGCTCAACTCACACGCGTGAACACTTCTCCGAATATGGTATCAGAGATATTTAATCTTGTAGCCCACAATTGTTATAAATCAGTGAATTTATTCAACGCGCATTGAACGATACTCAACAGTTTATACACGCCGTTTTAACTTTTATTATACATACGAATCTTATTTAGATTATTGTCTTCTGAAAAGCTATATTCTGCTGTAATTAATTCGCTGAGAATATTATATCAGAAAAACATGCCGCTAAGTGCTCAACTCACACGCGTGAACACTTCTCTGAATATTTTATGAGAGATATTTAATCTTGTAGCCAACGATTGTTATACATTAGTGTGTATATTCAACGCGCATTGAACGATACTCAACAGTTTCTACACGCCGTTTGAAGCTTTACTACACGTACGAATATTATTTAGATTTTTGTCCTCTAAAATGCCATATTTTGCTGTAATTAATTCGCTGGGTATATTATTATAGAAAATCGAGCAGCTAAGTGCTCAACTCACACGCGTGAACACTTCTCTGAATATGGTATTAGAGATATTTAATCTTGTAGCCCACGATTGTTATACATTAGTGACTTCATTCAATGCGCATTAAACGGTATACAACAGTTTATACATGCCGTTTTAACTTTTAATATACATACGAATCTTAATTTGATTATTGTCTTCTGAAAAGCTTTATTTTGCATTAATTCATTCGACGGGGATATTGTATCAGAAAAACAAGCCGCTATGTGCTCAACTCACACGCGTGAACACTTCTCTGCATATGGTATTAGAGATATTTAATCTTTTAGCCCACGATTGTTATTCATTATTGAGTTCATTCAACGCGCATTAAACGATACACAACAGTTTATACACGCCGTTTTAACTTTTATTATACATACGAATCGTATTTTTATTATTGTCTTCTGAAAAGCTATATTTTGCTGTAATTAATTCGCTGAGAATATTATATCAGAAAAACAACCAGCCAACTGCTCAACTCACACGCGTGAACACTTCTCTGAATATGGTATTAGATATATTTAATCTTGTAGCTCACGATTGTTATACATTAGTGAGTTCATTCAACGCGCATTAAACGATACACAACAGTTTATACACGCCGCTTTAACTTTTATTATACATACGAATCTTATTTTTATTATTGTCTTCTGGAAAGCTATATTTTGCAGTAATTCATTCGACGGTGATATTGTATCAGAAAAACAAGCAGCTAAGTGCTCAACTCAAACGCGTGAACACTTCTCTGAATATGGTATTAGATATATTTAATCTTGTAGCTCACGATTGTTATACATTAGTGAGTTCATTCAACGCGCATTAAACGGTACACAACAGTTCATACATGCCGTTTTAACTTTTAATATACATACAAATCTTAATTCGATTATTGTCTTCTGAAAAGCTTTATTTTGCAGTAATTCATTCGATGGTGATATTGTATCCGAAAAACAAGCCGCTAAGTGCTCAACTCACACGCGTGAACACTTCTCTGAATATGGTATTAGAGATATTTAATCTTGTAGCTCACGATTGTTATACATTAGTGAGTTCAATCAACGCGCATTAAACGGGACACAACAGTTTATACACGCCGTTTTAACTTTTATTATACATACGAATCTTATTTAGATTATTGTCTTCTGAAAAGCTATATTCTGCTGTAATTAATTCGCTGAGAATATTATATCAGAAAAACAAGCCGCTAAGTGCTCAACTCACACGCGTGAACACTTCTCTGAATATGGTATCAGAGATATTTAATCTTGTAGCCCACAATTGTTATAAATTAGTGAATTTATTCAACGCGCATTGAACGATACTCAACAGTTTATACACGCCGTTTTAACTTTTATTATACATACGAATCTTATTTAGATTATTGTCTTCTGAAAAGCTTTATTTTGCAGTAATTCATTCGATGGTGATATTGTATCCGATAAACAAGCCGCTAAGTGCTCATCTCACACGCGTGAACACTTCTCTGAATATGGTATTAGAGATATTTAATCTTGTAGCTCACGATTGTTATACATTAGTGAGTTCAATCAACGCGCATTAAACGGGACACAACAGTTTCTACACGCCGTTTGAAGCTTTACTACACGTACGAATATTATTTAGATTTTTGTCATCTAAAATGCCATATTTTGCTGTAATTAATTCGCTGGGAATATTATTACAGAAAATCGAGCAGCTAAGTGCTCAACTCACACGCGTGAACACTTCTCTGAATAAGGTATCAGAGATATTTAATCTTGTAGCCCACAATTGTTATAAATTAGTGAATTTATTCAACGCGCATTGAACGATACTCAACAGTTTATACACGCCGTTTTAACTTTTATTATACATACGAATCTTATTTAGATTATTGTCTTCTGAAAAGCCATATTCTGCTGTAATTAATTCGCTGAGAATATTATATCAGAAAAACATGCCGCTAAGTGCTCAACTCACACGCGTGAACACTTCTCTGAATATGGTATCAGAGATATTTAATCTTGTAGCCCACGATTGTTATACATTAGTGAGTTCATTCAACGCGCATTAAACGGTACACAACAGTTTATACATGCCGTTTTAACTTTTAATATACATACGAATCTTAATTTGATTATTGTCTTCTGAAAAGCTTTATTTTGCATTAATTCATTCGATGGTGATATTGTATCCGAAAAACAAGCCGCTAAGTGCTCAACTCACACGCGTGAACACTTCTCTGAATATGGTATTAGAGATATTTAATCTTGTAGCTCACGATTGTTATACATTAGTGAGTTCATTCAACGCGCATTAAACGGGACACAACAGTTTATACATGCCGTTTTAACTTTTATTATACATACGAATCTTATTTAGATTATTGTCTTCTGAAAAGCTATATTCTGCTGTAATTAATTCGCTGAGAATATTATATCAGAAAAACATGCCGCTAAGTGCTCAACTCACACGCGTGAACACTTCTCTGAATATGGTATCAGAGATATTTAATCTTGTAGCCCACGATTGTTATACATTAGTGAGTTCATTCAACGCGCATTAAACGGTACACAACAGTTTATACATGCCGTTTTAACTTTTAATATACATACGAATCTTAATTTGATTATTGTCTTCTGAAAAGCTTTATTTTGCAGTAATTCATTCGATGGTGATATTGTATCCGAAAAACAAGCCGCTAAGTGCTCAACTCACACGCGTGAACACTTCTCTGAATATGGTATTAGAGATATTTAATCTTGTAGCCCACGATTGCTATACATTAGTGAGTTCATTCAACGCGCATTAAACGGGACACAACAGTTTATACATGCCGTTTTAACTTTTAATATACATACAAATCTTAATTCGATTATTGTCTTCTGAAAAGCTTTATTTTGCAGTAATTCATTCGACGGGGATATTGTATCAGAAAACAAGCCGCTATGTGCTCAACTCACACGCGTGAACACTTCTCTGAATATGGTATTAGAGATATTTAATCTTGTAGCCCACGATTGTTATTCATTATTGAGTTCATTCAACGCGCATTAAACGATACACAACAGTTTATACACGCCGTTTTAACTTTTATTATACATACGAATCTTATTTTTATTATTGTCTTCTGAAAAGCTATATTTTGCTGTAATTAATTCGCTGAGAATATTATATCAGAAAAACAAGCCGCCAAGTGCTCAACTCACACGCGTGAACACTTCTCCGAATATGGTATCAGAGATATTTAATCTTGTAGCCCACGATTGTTATACATTAGTGTGTACATTCAACGCGCATTGAACGATACTCAACAGTTTCTACACGCCGTTTGAAGCTTTACTACACGTACGAATATTATTTAGATTTTTGTCCTCTAAAATGCCATATTTTGCTGTAATTAATTCGCTGGGTATATTATTATAGAAAATCGAGCAGCTAAGTGCTCAACTCACACGCGTGAACACTTCTCTGAATATGGTATTAGAGATATTTAATCTTGTAGCCCACGATTGTTATACATTAGTGAGTTCATTCAACGCGCATTAAACGATACACAACAGATTATTCACGCCGTTTTAACTTTTATTATACATACGAATCTTATTTTGATTATTGTCTTCTGAAAAGCTATATTTTGCAGTAATTCATTCGACGGGGATATTGTATCAGAAAAACAAGCCGCTATGTGCTCAACTCACACGCGTGAACACTTCTCTGAATATGGTATCAGAGATATTTAATCTTGTAGCCCACGATTGTTATTCATTATTGAGTTCATTCAACGCGCATTGACCGATACACAACAGTTTATACACGCCGTTTTAACATTTATTATACATACGAATCTTATTTTTATTATTGTCTTCTGAAAAGCTATATTTTGCAGTAATTCATTCGATGGTGATATTATATCAGAAAAACAAGCCGCTAAGTGCTCAACTCACACGCGTGAACTCTTCTCTGAATATGGTATCAGAGATATTTAATCTTGTAGCCCACGATTGTTATACATTCGTGACTTCATTCAACGCGCATTAAGCGATACACAACAGTTTATACACGCCGTTTTAAATTTTATTATACATACGAATCTTATTTTGATTATTGTCTTCTGAAAAGCTATATTTTGCAGTAATTCATTCGACGGGGATATTGTATCAGAAAAACAAGCCGCTAAGTGCTCAACTCACACGCGTGAACACTTCTCTGAATATGGTATTAGAGATATTTAATCTTGTAGCCCACGATTGTTATTCATTATTGAGTTCATTCAACGCGCATTAAACGATACACAACAGTTTATACACGCCGTTTTAACTTTTATTATACATACGAATCTTATTTTTATTATTGTCTTCTGAAAAGCTATATTTTGCAGTAATTAATTAGCTGAGAATAATATATCAGAAAAACAAGCCGCTAAGTGCTCAACTCACACGCGTGAATACTTCTCCGAATATGGTATCAGAGATATTTAATCTTGTAGCCCACAATTGTTATAAATTAATGTGTACATTCAACGCGCATTGAACGATACTCAACAGTTTCTACACGCCGTTTGAAGCTTTACTACACGTACGAATATTATTTAGATTTTTGTCCTCTAAAATGCCATATTTTGCTGTAATTAATTCGCTGGGTATATTATTACAGAAAACCGAGCAGCTAAGTGCTCAACTCACACGCGTGAACACTTCTCTGAATATGGTATTAGAGATATTTAATCTTGTAGCCCACGATTGTTATACATTAGTGACTTCATTCAATGAGCATTAAACGGTATACAACAGGTTATACATGCCGTTTTAACTTTTAATATACATAAGAATCTTAATTTGATTATTGTCTTCTGAAAAGATTTATTTTTCTGTAATTAATTCGCTGAGAATATTATATCAGAAAAACAAGCCGCCAAGTGCTCAACTCACACGCGTGTACACTTCTCCGAATATGGTATCAGAGATATTTAATCTTGTAGCCCACAAGTGTGTTATAAATTTGTAAGTTTATTCAACGCGCATTGAACGATACTCAACAGTGTATACACGCCGTTTTAACTTTTATTATACATACGAATCTTATTTTTATTATTGTCTTCTGAAAAGCTATATTTTGCTGTAATTAATTCGCTGAGAATATTATAACAGAAAAACAGGCCGCCAAGTGCTCAACTCACACGCGTGAACACTTCTCCGAATATGGTATCAGAGATATTTAATCTTGTAGCCCACAAGTGTTATAAATTTGTAAGTTTATTCAACGCGCATTGAACGATACTCAACAGTTTATACACGCCGTTTTAACTTTTATTATACATACGAATCTTATTTTTATTATTGTCTTCTGAAAAGCTATATTTTCCAGTAATACATTCGATTGTGATATTGTATCCGAAAAACAAGCTGCTAAGTGCTCAACTCACACGCGTGAACACTTCTATGAATATGGTATCAGAGATATTTAATCTTGTAGCCCACGATTGTTATACATTAGTGAGTTCATTCAACGCGCATTAAACGGTACACAACAGTTTATACACGCCGTTTTAACTTTTATTATACATACGAATCTTATTTTTATTATTGTCTTCTGAAAAGCTATATTTTGCAGTAATTCATTCGACGGTGATATTGTATCAGAAAAACAAGCAGCTAAGTGCTCAACTCAAACGCGTGAACACTTCTCTGAATATGGTATTAGATATATTTAATCTTGTAGCTCACGATTGTTATACATTAGTGAGTTCATTCAACGCGCATTAAACGGTACACAACAGTTTCATACATGCCGTTTTAACTTTTAATATACATACAAATCTTAATTTGATTATTGTCTTCTGAAAAGCTTTATTTTGCAGTAATTCATTCGATGGTGATATTGTATCCGAAAAACAAGCCGCTAAGTGCTCAACTCACACGCGTGAACACTTCTCTGAATATGGTATTAGAGATATTTAATCTTGTAGCCCACGATTGTTATACATTAGTGAGTTCATTCAACGCGCATTAAACGGGACACAACAGTTTATACACGCCGTTTTAACTTTTATTATACATACGAATCTTATTTAGATTATTGTCTTCTGAAAAGCTATATTCTGCTGTAATTAATTCGCTGAGAATATTATATCAGAAAAACAAGCCGCTAAGTGCTCAACTCACACGCGTGAACACTTCTCTGAATATGGTATCAGAGATATTTAATCTTGTAGCCCACGATTGTTATACATTATTGAGTTCATTCAACGCGCATTAAACGGTACACAACAGTTTATACATGCCGTTTTAACTTTTAATATACATACGAATCTTAATTTGATTATTGTCTTCTGAAAAGCTATATTTTGCAGTAATTCATTCGATGGTGATATTGTATCCGAAATACAAGCCGCTAAGTGCTCAACTCACACGCGTGAACAATTCTCTGAATATGGTATTAGAGATATTTAATCTTGTAGCTCACGATTGTTATACATTAGTGAGTTCATTCAACGCGCATTAAACGGGACACAACAGTTTATACATGCCGTTTTAATTTTTAATATACATACAAATCTTAATTCGATTATTGTCTTCTGAAAAGCTTTATTTTGCAGTAATTCATTCGACGGGGATATTGTATCAGAAAACAAGCCGCTAAGTGCTCAACTCACACGCGTGAACACTTCTCTGAATATGGTATCAGAGATATTTAATCTTGTAGCCCACAATTGTTATAAATTAGTGAGTTCATTCAACGCGCATTGAACGATACTCAACAGTTTCTACACGCCGTTTGAAGCTTTACTACACGTACGAATATTATTTAGATTTTTGTCCTCTAAAATGCCATATTTTGCTGTAATTAATTCGCTGGGAATATTATTACAGAAAATCGAGCAGCTAAGTGCTCAACTCACACGCGTGAACACTTCTCTGAATAAGGTATCAGAGATATTTAATCTTGTAGCCCACAATTGTTATAAATTAGTGAATTTATTCAACGCGCATTGAACGATACTCAACAGTTTATACACGCCGTTTTAACTTTTATTATACATACGAATCTTATTTAGATTATTGTCTTCTGAAAAGCTATATTCTGCTGTAATTAATTCGCTGAGAATATTATATCAGAAAAACATGCCGCTAAGTGCTCAACTCACACGCGTGAACACTTCTCTGAATATGGTATCAGAGATATTTAATCTTGTAGCCCACGATTGTTATACATTAGTGAGTTCATTCAACGCGCATTAAACGGTACACAACAGTTTATACATGCCGTTTTAACTTTTAATATACATACGAATCTTAATTTGATTATTGTCTTCTGAAAAGCTTTATTTTGCATTAATTCATTCGATGGTGATATTGTATCCGAAAAACAAGCCGCTAAGTGCTCAACTCACACGCGTGAACACTTCTCTGAATATGGTATTAGAGATATTTAATCTTGTAGCTCACGATTGTTATACATTAGTGAGTTCATTCAACGCGCATTAAACGGGACACAACAGTTTATACATGCCGTTTTAACTTTTATTATACATACGAATCTTATTTAGATTATTGTCTTCTGAAAAGCTATATTTTGCTGTAATTAATTCGCTGAGAATATTATATCAGAAAAACAAGCCGCTAAGTGCTCAACTCACACGCGTGAACACTTCTCTGAATATGGTATCAGAGATATTTAATCTTGTAGCCCACGATTGTTATACATTAGTGAGTTCATTCAACGCGCATTAAACGGTACACAACAGTTTATACATGCCGTTTTAACTTTTAATATACATACGAATCTTAATTTGATTATTGTCTTCTGAAAAGCTTTATTTTGCAGTAATTCATTCGATGGTGATATTGTATCCGAAAAACAAGCCGCTAAGTGCTCAACTCACACGCGTGAACACTTCTCTGAATATGGTATTAGAGATATTTAATCTTGTAGCCCACGATTGTTATACATTAGTGAGTTCATTCAACGCGCATTAAACGGGACACAACAGTTTATACATGCCGTTTTAACTTTTATTATACATACGAATCTTATTTAGATTATTGTCTTCTGAAAAGCTATATTTTGCTGTAATTAATTCGCTGAGAATATTATATCAGAAAAACAAGCCGCCAAGTGCTCAACTCACACGCGTGAACACTTCTCCGAATATGGTATCAGAGATATTTAATCTTGTAGCCCACAAGTGTTATAAATTTGTAAGTTTATTCAACGCGCATTGAACGATACTCAACAGTTTATACACGCCGTTTTAACTTTTATTATACATACGAATCTTATTTTTATTATTGTCTTCTGAAAAGCTATATTTTCCAGTAATACATTCGATTGTGATATTGTATCCGAAAAACAAGCTGCTAAGTGCTCAACTCACACGCGTGAACACTTCTATGAATATGGTATCAGAGATATTTAATCTTGTAGCCCACGATTGTTATACATTAGTGAGTTCATTCAACGCGCATTAAACGATACACAACAGTTTATACACGCCGTTTTAACTTTTATTATACATACGAATCTTATTTTTATTATTGTCTTCTGAAAAGCTATATTTTGCAGTAATTCATTCGACGGTGATATTGTATCAGAAAAACAAGCAGCTAAGTGCTCAACTCACACGCGTGAACACTTCTCTGAATATGGTATTAGATATATTTAATCTTGTAGCCCACGATTGTTATACATTAGTGAGTTCATTCAACGCGCATTAAACGGTACACAACAGTTCATACATGCCGTTTTAACTTTTAATATACATACAAATCTTAATTCGATTATTGTCTTCTGAAAAGCTTTATTTTGCAGTAATTCATTCGATGGTGATATTGTATCCGAAAAACAAGCCGCTAAGTGCTCAACTCACACGCGTGAACACTTCTCTGAATATGGTATTAGAGATATTTAATCTTGTAGCCCACGATTGTTATACATTAGTGAGTTCATTCAACGCGCATTAAACGGGACACAACAGTTTATACACGCCGTTTTAACTTTTATTATACATACGAATCTTATTTTTATTATTGTCTTCTGAAAAGCTATATTTTGCTGTAATTAATTCGCTGAGAATATTATATCAGAAAAACAAGCCGCTAAGTGCTCAACTCACACGCGTGAACACTTCTCTGAATATGGTATCAGAGATATTTAATCTTGTAGCCCACGATTGTTATACATTATTGAGTTCATTCAACGCGCATTAAACGGTACACAACAGTTTATACACGCCGTTTTAACTTTTAATATACATACGAATCTTATTTTGATTATTGTCTTCTGAAAAGCTATATTTTGCAGTAATTCATTCGATGGTGATATTGTATCCGAAAAACAAGCCGCTAAGTGCTCAACTCACACGCGTGAACACTTCTCTGAATATGGTATTAGAGATATTTAATCTTGTAGCTCACGATTGTTATACATTAGTGAGTTCATTCAACGCGCATTAAACGGGACACAACAGTTTATACATGCCGTTTTAATTTTTAATATACATACAAATCTTAATTCGATTATTGTCTTCTGAAAAGCTTTATTTTGCAGTAATTCATTCGACGGGGATATTGTATCAGAAAACAAGCCGCTAAGTGCTCAACTCACACGCGTGAACACTTCTCTGAATATGGTATCAGAGATATTTAATCTTGTAGCCCACAATTGTTATAAATTAGTGAGTTCATTCAACGCGCATTGAACGATACTCAACAGTTTCTACACGCCGTTTGAAGCTTTACTACACGTACGAATATTATTTAGATTTTTGTCCTCTAAAATGCCATATTTTGCTGTAATTAATTCGCTGGGAATATTATTACAGAAAATCGAGCAGCTAAGTGCTCAACTCACACGCGTGAACACTTCTCTGAATATGGTATCAGAGATATTTAATCTTGTAGCCCACAATTGTTATAAATTAGTGAATTTATTCAACGCGCATTGAACGATACTCAACAGTTTATACACGCCGTTTTAACTTTTATTATACATACGAATCTTATTTAGATTATTGTCTTCTGAAAAGCTATATTCTGCTGTAATTAATTCGCTGAGAATATTATATCAGAAAAACATGCCGCTAAGTGCTCAACTCACACGCGTGAACACTTCTCTGAATATGGTATCAGAGATATTTAATCTTGTAGCCCACGATTGTTATACATTAGTGAGTTCATTCAACGCGCATTAAACGGTACACAACAGTTTATACATGCCGTTTTAACTTTTAATATACATACGAATCTTAATTTGATTATTGTCTTCTGAAAAGCTTTATTTTGCATTAATTCATTCGATGGTGATATTGTATCCGAAAAACAAGCCGCTAAGTGCTCAACTCACACGCGTGAACACTTCTCTGAATATGGTATTAGAGATATTTAATCTTGTAGCTCACGATTGTTATACATTAGTGAGTTCATTCAACGCGCATTAAACGGGACACAACAGTTTATACACGCCGTTTTAACTTTTATTATACATACGAATCTTATTTAGATTATTGTCTTCTGAAAAGCTATATTCTGCTGTAATTAATTCGCTGAGAATATTATATCAGAAAAACATGCCGCTAAGTGCTCAACTCACACGCGTGAACACTTCTCTGAATATGGTATCAGAGATATTTAATCTTGTAGCCCACGATTGTTATACATTAGTGAGTTCATTCAACGCGCATTAAACGGTACACAACAGTTTATACATGCCGTTTTAACTTTTAATATACATACGAATCTTAATTTGATTATTGTCTTCTGAAAAGCTATATTTTGAAGAAATTCATTCGATGGTGATATTGTATCCGAAAAACAAGCCGCTAAGTGCTCAACTCACACGCGTGAACACTTCTCTGAATATGGTATCAGAGATATTTAATCTTGTAGCCCACGATTGTTATACATTAGTGAGTTCATTCAACGCGCATTAAACGGGACACAACAGTTTATACATGCCGTTTTAACTTTTATTATACATACGAATCTTATTTAGATTATTGTCTTCTGAAAAGCTATATTCTGCTGTAATTAATTCGCTGAGAATATTATATCAGAAAAACATGCCGCTAAGTGCTCAACTCACACGCGTGAACACTTCTCTGAATATGGTATCAGAGATATTTAATCTTGTAGCCCACGATTGTTATACATTAGTGAGTTCATTCAACGCGCATTAAACGGTACACAACAGTTTATACATGCCGTTTTAACTTTTAATATACATACGAATCTTAATTTGATTATTGTCTTCTGAAAAGCTATATTTTGCAGTAATTCATTCGATGGTGATATTGTATCCGAAAAACAAGCCGCTAAGTGCTCAACTCACACGCGTGAACACTTCTCTGAATATGGTATTAGAGATATTTAATCTTGTAGCCCACGATTGTTATACATTAGTGAGTTCATTCAACGCGCATTAAACGGGACACAACAGTTTATACACGCCGTTTTAACTTTTATTATACATACGAATCTTATTTTTATTATTGTCTTCTGAAAATCTATATTTTGCTGTAATTAATTCGCTGATAATATTATATCAGAAAAACAAGCCGCCAAGTGCTCAACTCACAGGCGTGAACACTTCTCCGAATATGGTATCAGAGATATTTAATCTTGTAGCCCACGATTGTTATACATTAGTCTGTACATTCAACGCGCATTGAACGATACTCAACAGTATCTACACGCCGTTTGAAGCTTTACTACACGTACGAATATTATTTAGATTTTTGTCCTCTAAAATGCCATATTTTGCTGTAATTAATTCGCTGGGTATATTATTATAGAAAATCGAGCAGCTAAGTGCTCAACTCACACGCGTGAACACTTCTCTGAATATGGTATACGAGATATTTAATCTTGTAGCCCACGATTGTTATACATTCGTGAGTTCATTCAACGCGCATTAAACGATACACAACAGATTATACACGCCGTTTTAACTTTTATTATACATACGAATCTTATTTTGATTATTGTCTTCTGAAAAGCTTTATTTTGCAGTAATTCATTCGACGGGGATATTGTATCAGAAAACAAGCCGCTATGTGCTCAACTCACACGCGTGAACACTTCTCTGAATATGGTATTAGAGATATTTAATCTTGTAGCCCACGATTGTTATTCATTATTGAGTTCATTCAACGCGCATTAAACGATACACAACAGTTTATACAAGCCGTTTTAACATTTATTATACATACGAATCTTATTTTTATTATTGTCTTCTGGAAAGCTATATTTTGCAGTAATTCATTCGATGGTGATATTATCTCTGAAAAACAATCCGCTAAGTGCTCAACTCACACGCGTGAACACTTCTCTGAATATGGTATCAGAGACATTTACTCTTGTAGCCCACGATTGTTATACATTCGTGAGTTCATTCAACGCGCATTAAACGATACACAACAGATTATACACGCCGTTTTAACTTTTATTATACATACGAATCTTATTTTGATTATTGTCTTCTGAAAAGCTTTATTTTGCAGTAATTCATTCGACGGGGATATTGTATCAGAAAACAAGCCGCTATGTGCTCAACTCACACGCGTGAACACTTCTCTGAATATGGTATTAGAGATATTTAATCTTGTAGCCCACGATTGTTATTCATTATTGAGTTCATTCAACGCGCATTAAACGATACACAACAGTTTATACAAGCCGTTTTAACATTTATTATACATACGAATCTTATTTTTATTATTGTCTTCTGGAAAGCTATATTTTGCAGTAATTCATTCGATGGTGATATTATATCAGAAAAACATGCCGCTAAGTGCTCAACTCACACGCGTGAACACTTCTCTGAATATGGTATTAGAGATATTTTATCTTGTAGCCCACGATTGTTATACATTTTTGAGTTCATTCAACGCGCATTAAACGATACACAACAGTTTATACACGCAGTTTAAACTTTTACTATAAATACGAATGTTATTTAGATTATTGTCTTCTGAAAAGCTATATTCTGCTGTAATTAATTAGCTGAGAATAATATATCAGAAAAACAAGCCGCTAAGTGCTCAACTCACACGCGTGAATACTTCTCCGAATATGGTATCAGAGATATTTAATCTTGTAGCCCACAATTGTTATAAATTAATGTGTACATTCAACGCGCATTGAACGATACTCAACAGTTTCTACACGCCGTTTGAAGCTTTACTACACGTACGAATATTATTTAGATTTTTGTCCTCTAAAATGCCATATTTTGCTGTAATTAATTCGCTGGGTATATTATTACAGAAAACCGAGCAGCTAAGTGCTCAACTCACACGCGTGAACACTTCTCTGAATATGGTATTAGAGATATTTAATCTTGTAGCCCACGATTGTTATACATTAGTGACTTCATTCAATGAGCATTAAACGGTATACAACAGGTTATACATGCCGTTTTAACTTTTAATATACATAAGAATCTTAATTTGATTATTTTCTTCTGAAAAGATTTATTTTTCTGTAATTGATTCGCTGAGAATATTATATCAGAAAAACAAGCCGCCAAGTGCTCAACTCACACGCGTGTACACTTCTCTGAATATGGTATCAGAGATATTTAATCTTGTAGCCCACAAGTGTTATAAATTTGTAAGTTTATTCAACGCGCATTGAACGATACTCAACAGTTTATACACGCCGTTTTAACTTTTATTATACATACGAATCTTATTTTTATTATTGTCTTCTGAAAAGCTATATTTTGCTGTAATTAATTCGCTGAGAATATTATATCAGAAAAACAGGCCGCCAAGTGCTCAACTCACACGCGTGAACACTTCTCCGAATATGGTATCAGAGATATTTAATCTTGTAGCCCACAAGTGTTATAAATTTGTAAGTTTATTCAACGCGCATTGAACGATACTCAACAGTTTATACACGCCGTTTTAACTTTTATTATACATACGAATCTTATTTTTATTATTGTCTTCTGAAAAGCTATATTTTCCAGTAATACATTCGATTGTGATATTGTATCCGAAAAACAAGCTGCTAAGTGCTCAACTCACACGCGTGAACACTTCTATGAATATGGTATCAGAGATATTTAATCTTGTAGCCCACGATTGTTATACATTAGTGAGTTCATTCAACGCGCATTAAACGGTACACAACAGTTTATACACGTCGTTTTAACTTTTATTATACATACGAATCTTATTTTTATTATTGTCTTCTGAAAAGCTATATTTTGCTGTAATTAATTCGCTGAGAATATTATATCAGAAAAACAAGCAGCTAAGTGCTCAACTCACACACGTGAACACTTCTCTGAATATGGTATTAGAGATATTTAATCTTGTAGCCCACGATTGTTATACATTAGTGACTTCATTCAATGCGCATTAAACGGTATACAACAGTTTATACATGCCGTTTTAACTTTTAATATACATAAGAATCTTAATTTGATTATTGTCTTCTGAAAAGATTTATTTTTCTGTAATTAATTCGCTGAGAATATTATATCAGAAAAACAAGCCGCCAAGTGCTCAACTCACACGCGTGTACACTTCTCCGAATATGGTATCAGAGATATTTAATCTTGTAGACCACAAGTGTTATAAATTTGTAAGTTTATTCAACGCGCATTGAACGATACTCAACAGTTTATACACGCCGTTTTAACTTTTATTATACATACGAATCTTATTTTTAATATTGTCTTCTGAAAAGCTATATTTTCCAGTAATACATTCGATTGTGATATTGTATCCGAAAAACAAGCTGCTAAGTGCTCAACTCACACGCGTGAACACTTCTATGAATATGGTATCAGAGATATTTAATCTTGTAGCCCACGATTGTTATACATTAGTGAGTTCATTCAACGCGCATTAAACGGTACACAACAGTTTATACACGTCGTTTTAACTTTTATTATACATACGAATCTTATTTTTATTATTGTCTTCTGAAAAGCTATATTTTGCTGTAATTAATTCGCTGAGAATATTATATCAGAAAAACAAGCCGCCAAGTGCTCAACTCACACGCGTGAACACTTCTCCGAATATGGTATCAGAGATATTTAATCTTGTAGCCCACGATTGTTATACATTAGTGAGTTCATTCAACGCGCATTAAACGGTTTACAACAGTTTATACACGTCGTTTTAACTTTTATTATACATACGAATCTTATTTTTATTATTGTCTTCTGAAAAGCTATATTTTCCAGTAATACATTCGATTGTGATATTGTATCCGAAAAACAAGCTGCTAAGTGCTCAACTCACACGCGTGAACACTTCTATGAATATGGTATCAGAGATATTTAATCTTGTAGCCCGCGATTGTTATACATTAGTGAGTTCATTCAACGCGCATTAAACGGTTTATAACAGTTTATACACGTCGTTTTAACTTTTATTATACATACGAATCTTATTTTTATTATTGTCTTCTGAAAAGCTATATTTTCCAGTAATACATTCGATTGTGATATTGTATCCGAAAAACAAGCTGATAAGTGCTCAACTCACACGCGTGAACACTTCTATGAATATGGTATCAGAGATATTTAATCTTGTAGCCCACAATTGTTATAAATTAGTGAGTTCATTCAACGCGCATTGAACGATACTCAACAGTTTCTACACGCCGTTTGAAGATTTACTACACGTACGAATATTATTTAGATTTTTGTCCTCTAAAATGCCATATTTTGCTGTAATTAATTCGCTGGGTATATTATTATAGAAAATCGAGCTGCTAAGTGCTCAACTCACACGCGTGAACACTTCTCTGAATATGGTATTAGAGATATTTAATCTTGTAGCCCACGATTGTTATACATTAGTGAGTTCATTCAACGCGCATTAAACGGGACACAACAGTTTATACACGCCGTTTTAACTTTTATTATACATACGAATCTTATTTAGATTATTGTCTTCTGAAAAGCTATATTCTGCTGTAATTAATTCGCTGAGAATATTATATCAGAAAAACATGCCGCTAAGTGCTCAACTCACACGCGTGAACACTTCTCTGAATATGGTATTAGAGATATTTAATCTTGTAGCCCACGATTGTTATTCATTATTGAGTTCATTCAACGCGCATTAAACGATACACAACAGTTTATACACGCCGTTTTAACATTTATTATACATACGAATCTTATTTTTATTATTGTCTTCTGGAAAGCTATATTTTGCAGTAATTCATTCGATGGTGATATTGTATCAGAAAAACAAGCAGCTAAGTGCTCAACTCACACGCGTGAACACTTCTCTGATTATGGTATTAGAGATATTTAATCTTGTAGCCCACGATTGTTATACATTTTTGAGTTCATTCAACGCGCATTAAACGATACACAACAGTTTATACACGCAGTTTAAACTTTTACTATAAATACGAATGTTATTTAGATTATTGTCTTCTGAAAAGCTATATTCTGCTGTAATTAATTAGCTGAGAATAATATATCAGAAAAACAAGCCGCTAAGTGCTCAACTCACACGCGTGAAAACTTCTCCGAATATGGTATCAGAGATATTTAATCTTGTAGCCCACAATTGTTATAAATTAATGTGTACATTCAACGCGCATTGAACGATACTCAACAGTTTCTACACGCCGTTTGAAGCTTTACTACACGTACGAATATTATTTAGATTTTTGTCCTCTAAAATGCCATATTTTGCTGTAATTAATTCGCTGGGTATATTATTACAGAAAACCGAGCAGCTAAGTGCTCAACTTACAGGCGTGAACACTTCTCTGAATATGGTATTAGAGATATTTAATCTTGTAGCCCACGATTGTTATACATTAGTGACTTCATTCAATGCGCATTAAACGGTATACAACAGTTTATACATGCCGTTTTAACTTTTAATATACATAAGAATCTTAATTTGATTATTGTCTTCTGAAAAGCTTTATTTTTCTGTAATTAATTCGCTGAGAATATTATATCAGAAAAACAAGCCGCCAAGTGCTCAACTCACACGCGTGTACACTTCTCTGAATATGGTATCAGAGATATTTAATCTTGTAGACCACAAGTGTTATAAATTTGTAAGTTTATTCAACGCGCATTGAACGATACTCAACAGTTTATACACGCCGTTTTAACTTTTATTATACATACGAATCTTATTTTTATTATTGTCTTCTGAAAAGCTATATTTTCCAGTAATACATTCGATTGTGATATTGTATCCGAAAAACAAGCTGCTAAGTGCTCAACTCACAAGCGTGAACACTTCTATGAATATGGTATCAGAGATATTTAATCTTGTAGCCCACGATTGTTATACATTAGTGAGTTCATTCAACGCGCATTAAACGGTACACAACAGTTTATACACGTCGTTTTAACTTTTATTATACATACGAATCTTATTTTTATTATTGTCTTCTGAAAAGCTATATTTTGCTGTAATTAATTCGCTGAGAATATTATATCAGAAAAACAAGCCGCCAAGTGCTCAACTCACACGCGTGAACACTTCTCCGAATATGGTATCAGAGATATTTAATCTTGTAGCCCACAAGTGTTATAAATTTGTAAGTTTATTCAACGCGCATTGAACGATACTCAACAGTGTATACACGCCGTTTTAACTTTTATTATACATACGAATCTTATTTTTATTATTGTCTTCTGAAAAGCTATATTTTGCTGTAATTAATTCGCTGGGTATATTATTACAGAAAAACCGAGCAGCTAAGTGCTCAACTCACACGCGTGAACACTTCTCTGAATATGGTATTAGAGATATTTAATCTTGTAGCCCACGATTGTTATACATTAGTGACTTCATTCAATGCGCATTAAACGGTATACAACAGTTTATACATGCCGTTTTAACTTTTAATATACATAAGAATCTTAATTTGATTATTGTCTTCTGAAAAGCTTTATTTTTCTGTAATTAATTCGCTGAGAATATTATATCAGAAAAACAAGCCGCCAAGTGCTCAACTCACACGCGTGAACACTTCTCCGAATATGGTATCAGAGATATTTAATCTTGTAGCCCACAAGTGTTATAAATTTGTAAGTTTATTCAACGCGCATTGAACGATACTCAACAGTGTATACACGCCGTTTTAACTTTTATTATACATACGAATCTTATTTTTATTATTGTCTTCTGAAAAGCTATATTTTGCTGTAATTAATTCGCTGAGAATATTATAACAGAAAAACAGGCCGCCAAGTGCTCAACTCACACGCGTGAACACTTCTCCGAATATGTTATCAGAGATATTTAATCTTGTAGCCCACAAGTGTTATAAATTTGTAAGTTTATTCAACGCGCATTGAACGATACTCAACAGTTTATACACGCCGTTTTAACTTTTATTATACATACGAATCTTATTTTTATTATTGTCTTCTGAAAAGCTATATTTTCCAGTAATACATTCGATTGTGATATTGTATCCGAAAAACAAGCTGCTAAGTGCTCAACTCACACGCGTGAACACTTCTATGAATATGGTATCAGAGATATTTAATCTTGTAGCCCACGATTGTTATACATTAGTGAGTTCATTCAACGCGCATTAAACGGTACACAACAGTTTATACACGTCGTTTTAACTTTTATTATACATACGAATCTTATTTTTATTATTGTCTTCTGAAAAGCTATATTTTGCTGTAATTAATTCGCTGAGAATATTATATCAGAAAAACAAGCAGCTAAGTGCTCAACTCACACACGTGAACACTTCTCTGAATATGGTATTAGAGATATTTAATCTTGTAGCCCACGATTGTTATACATTAGTGACTTCATTCAATGCGCATTAAACGGTATACAACAGTTTATACATGCCGTTTTAACTTTTAATATACATAAGAATCTTAATTTGATTATTGTCTTCTGAAAAGATTTATTTTTCTGTAATTAATTCGCTGAGAATATTATATCAGAAAAACAAGCCGCCAAGTGCTCAACTCACACGCGTGTACACTTCTCCGAATATGGTATCAGAGATATTTAATCTTGTAGACCACAAGTGTTATAAATTAGTAAGTTTATTCAACGCGCATTGAACGATACTCAACAGTTTATACACGCCGTTTTAACTTTTATTATACATACGAATCTTATTTTTATTATTGTCTTCTGAAAAGCTATATTTTCCAGTAATACATTCGATTGTGATATTGTATCCGAAAAACAAGCTGCTAAGTGCTCAACTCACACGCGTGAACACTTCTATGAATATGGTATCAGAGATATTTAATCTTGTAGCCCACGATTGTTATACATTAGTGAGTTCATTCAACGCGCATTAAACGGTACACAACAGTTTATACACGCCGTTTTAACTTTTATTATACATACGAATCTTATTTTTATTATTGTCTTCTGAAAAGCTATATTTTGCTGTAATTAATTCGCTGAGAATATTATATCAGAAAAACAAGCCGCCAAGTGCTCAACTCACACGCGTGAACACTTCTCTGAATATGGTATCAGAGATATTTAATCTTGTAGCCCACGATTGTTATACATTAGTGAGTTCATTCAACGCGCATTAAACGGTACACAACAGTTTATACACGCCGTTTTAACTTTTATTATACATACGAATCTTATTTTTATTATTGTCTTCTGAAAAGCTATATTTTCCAGTAATACATTCGATTGTGATATTGTATCCGAAAAACAAGCTGCTAAGTGCTCAACTCACACGCGTGAACACTTCTATGAATATGGTATCAGAGATATTTAATCTTGTAGCCCACGATTGTTATACATTAGTGAGTTCATTCAACGCGCATTAAACGGTACACAACAGTTTATACACGTCGATTTAACTTTTATTATACATACGAATCTTATTTTTATTATTGTCTTCTGAAAAGCTATATTTTCCAGTAATACATTCGATTGTGATATTGTATCCGAAAAACAAGCTGATAAGTGCTCAACTCACACGCGTGAACACTTCTATGAATATGGTATCAGAGATATTTAATCTTGTAGCCCACAATTGTTATAAATTAGTGAGTTCATTCAACGCGCATTGAACGATACTCAACAGTTTCTACACGCCGTTTGAAGCTTTACTACACGTACGAATATTATTTAGATTTTTGTCCTCTAAAATGCCATATTTTGCTGTAATTAATTCGCTGGGTATATTATTACAGAAAATCGAGCTGCTAAGTGCTCAACTCACACGCGTGAACACTTCTCTGAATATGGTATTAGAGATATTTAATCTTGTAGCCCACGATTGTTATACATTAGTGAGTTCATTCAACGCGCATTAAACGGTACACAACAGTTTATACACGCCGTTTTAACTTTTATTATACATACGAATCTTATTTAGATTATTGTCTTCTGAAAAGCTATATTCTGCTGTAATTAATTCGCTGAGAATATTATATCAGAAAAACATGCCGCTAAGTGCTCAACTCACACGCGTGAACACTTCTCTGAATATGGTATTAGAGATATTTAATCTTGTAGCCCACGATTGTTATTCATTATTGAGTTCATTCAACGCGCATTAAACGATACACAACAGTTTATACACGCCGTTTTAACATTTATTATACATACGAATCTTATTTTTATTATTGTCTTCTGGAAAGCTATATTTTGCAGTAATTCATTCGATGGTGATATTGTATCAGAAAAACAAGCAGCTAAGTGCTCAACTCACACGCGTGAACACTTCTCTGAATATGGTATTAGAGATATTTAATCTTGTAGCCCACGATTGTTATACATTATTGAGTTCATTCAACGCGCATTAAACGATACACAACAGTTTATACACGCAGTTTAAACTTTTACTATAAATACGAATGTTATTTAGATTATTGTCTTCTGAAAAGCTATATTCTGCTGTAATTAATTAGCTGAGAATAATATATCAGAAAAACAAGCCGCTAAGTGCTCAACTCACACGCGTGAAAACTTCTCCGAATATGGTATCAGAGATATTTAATCTTGTAGCCCACAATTGTTATAAATTAATGTGTACATTCAACGCGCATTGAACGATACTCAACAGTTTCTACACGCCGTTTGAAGCTTTACTACACGTACGAATATTATTTAGATTTTTGTCCTCTAAAATGCCATATTTTGCTGTAATTAATTCGCTGGGTATATTATTACAGAAAACCGAGCAGCTAAGTGCTCAACTCACACGCGTGAACACTTCTCTGAATATGGTATTAGAGATATTTAATCTTGTAGCCCACGATTGTTATACATTAGTGACTTCATTCAATGCGCATTAAACGGTATACAACAGTTTATACATGCCGTTTTAACTTTTAATATACATAAGAATCTTAATTTGATTATTGTCTTCTGAAAAGCTTTATTTTTCTGTAATTAATTCGCTGAGAATATTATATCAGAAAAACAAGCCGCCAAGTGCTCAACTCACACGCGTGTACACTTCTCTGAATATGGTATCAGAGATATTTAATCTTGTAGACCACAAGTGTTATAAATTTGTAAGTTTATTCAACGCGCATTGAACGATACTCAACAGTTTATACACGCCGTTTTAACTTTTATTATACATACGAATCTTATTTTTATTATTGTCTTCTGAAAAGCTATATTTTCCAGTAATACATTCGATTGTGATATTGTATCCGAAAAACAAGCTGCTAAGTGCTCAACTCACACGCGTGAACACTTCTATGAATATGGTATCAGAGATATTTAATCTTGTAGCCCACGATTGTTATACATTAGTGAGTTCATTCAACGCGCATTAAACGGTACACAACAGTTTATACACGCCGTTTTAACTTTTATTATACATACGAATCTTATTTTTATTATTGTCTTCTGAAAAGCTATATTTTGCTGTAATTAATTCGCTGAGAATATTATATCAGAAAAACAAGCCGCCAAGTGCTCAACTCACACGCGTGAACACTTCTCCGAATATGGTATCAGAGATATTTAATCTTGTAGCCCACAAGTGTTATAAATTTGTAAGTTTATTCAACGCGCATTGAACGATACTCAACAGTTTATACACGCCGTTTTAACTTTTATTATACATACGAATCTTATTTTTATTATTGTCTTCTGAAAAGCTATATTTTGCTGTAATTAATTCGCTGGGTATATTATTACAGAAAACCGAGCAGCTAAGTGCTCAACTCACACGCGTGAACACTTCTCTGAATATGGTATTAGAGATATTTAATCTTGTAGCCCACGATTGTTATACATTAGTGACTTCATTCAATGCGCATTAAACGGTATACAACAGTTTATACATGCCGTTTTAACTTTTAATATACATAAGAATCTTAATTTGATTATTGTCTTCTGAAAAGCTTTATTTTTCTGTAATTAATTCGCTGAGAATATTATATCAGAAAAACAAGCCGCCAAGTGCTCAACTCACACGCGTGAACACTTCTCCGAATATGGTATCAGAGATATTTAATCTTGTAGCCCACAAGTGTTATAAATTTGTAAGTTTATTCAACGCGCATTGAACGATACTCAACAGTGTATACACGCCGTTTTAACTTTTATTATACATACGAATCTTATTTTTATTATTGTCTTCTGAAAAGCTATATTTTCCAGTAATACATTCGATTGTGATATTGTATCCGAAAAACAAGCTGCTAAGTGCTCAACTCACACGCGTGAACACTTCTATGAATATGGTATCAGAGATATTTAATCTTGTAGCCCACGATTGTTATACATTAGTGAGTTCATTCAACGCGCATTGAACGATACTCAACAGTTTATACACGCCGTTTTAACTTTTATTATACATACGAATCTTATTTTTATTATTGTCTTCTGAAAAGCTATATTTTCCAGTAATACATTCGATTGTGATATTGTATCCGAAAAACAAGCTGCTAAGTGCTCAACTCACACGCGTGAACACTTCTATGAATATGGTATCAGAGATATTTAATCTTGTAGCCCACGATTGTTATACATTAGTGAGTTCATTCAACGCGCATTAAACGGTACACAACAGTTTATACACGTCGTTTTAACTTTTATTATACATACGAATCTTATTTTTATTATTGTCTTCTGAAAAGCTATATTTTCCAGTAATACATTCGATTGTGATATTGTATCCGAAAAACAAGCCGCTAAGTGCTCAACTCACACGCGTGAACACTTCTATGAATATGGTATCAGAGATATTTAATCTTGTAGCCCACGATTGTTATACATTAGTGAGTTCATTCAACGCGCATTAAACGATACACAACAGTTTATACACGCCGTTTTAACTTTTATTATACATACGAATCTTATTTTTATTATTGTCTTCTGAAAATCTATATTTTGCTGTAATTAATTCGCTGATAATATTATATCAGAAAAACAAGCCGCCAAGTGCTCAACTCACACGCGTGAACACTTCTCCGAATATGGTATCAGAGATATTTAATCTTGTAGCCCACGATTGTTATACATTAGTGAGTTCATTCAACGCGCATTGAACGATACTCAACAGTTTCTACACGCCGTTTGAAGCTTTACTACACGTACGAATATTATTTAGATTTTTGTCCTCTAAAATGCCATATTTTGCTGTAATTAATTCGCTGGGTATATTATTATAGAAAATCGAGCAGCTAAGTGCTCAACTCACACGCGTGAACACTTCTCTGAATATGGTATTAGAGATATTTAATCTTGTAGCCCACGATTGTTATACATTCGTGAGTTCATTCAACGCGCATTAAACGATACACAACAGTTTATACACGCCGTTTTAACTTTTATTATACATACGAATCTTATTTTGATTATTGTCTTCTGAAAAGCTTTATTTTGCAGTAATTCATTCGACGGGGATATTGTATCAGAAAACAAGCCGCTATGTGCTCAACTCACACGCGTGAACACTTCTCTGAATATGGTATTAGAGATATTTAATCTTGTAGCCCACGATTGTTATTCATTATTGAGTTCATTCAACGCGCATTAAACGATACACAACAGTTTATACACGCCGTTTTAACTTTTATTATACATACGAATCTTATTTTTATTATTGTCTTCTGAAAAGCTATATTTTGCAGTAATTCATTCGATGGTGATATTATATCAGAAAAACAAGCCGCTAAGTGCTCAACTCACACGCGTGAACACTTCTCCGAATATGGTATCAGAGATATTTACTCTTGTAGCCCACGATTGTTATACATTAGTTAGTTCATTCAACGCGCATTAAACGATACACAACAGTTTATACACGCCGTTTTAACTTTTATTATACATACGAATCTTATTTTGATTATTGTCTTCTGAAAAGCTATATTTTGCAGTAATTCATTCGATTGTGATATTGTATCAGAAAACAAGCCGCTAAGTGCTCAACTCACACGCGTGAACACTTCTCTGAATATGGTATTAGAGATATTTAATCTTGTAGCCCACGATTGTTATTCATTATTGAGTTCATTCAACGCGCATTAAACGATACACAACAGTTTATACACGCCGTTTTAACATTTATTATACATACGAATCTTATTTTTATTATTGTCTTCTGAAAAGCTATATTTTGCAGTAATTCATTCGATGGTGATATTGTATCAGAAAAACAAGCCAGCTAAGTGCTCAACTCACACGCGTGAACACTTCTCTGAATATGGTATTAGAGATATTTAATCTTGTAGCCCACGATTGTTATACATTTTTGAGTTCATTCAACGCGCATTAAACGATACACAACAGTTTATACACGCAGTTTAAACTTTTACTATAAATACGAATCTTATTTAGATTATTGTCTTCTGAAAAGCTATATTCTGCTGTAATTAATTCGCTGAGAATATTATATCAGAAAAACAAGCCGCTAAGTGCTCAACTCACACGCGTGAACACTTCTCCGAATATGGTATCAGAGATATTTAATCTTGTAGCCCACAATTGTTATAAATTAATGTGTTCATTCAACGCGCATTGAACGATACTCAACAGTTTCTACACGCCGTTTGAAGCTTTACTACACGTACGAATATTATTTAGATTTTTGTCCTCTAAAATGCCATATTTTGCTGTAATTAATTCGCTGGGTATATTATTACAGAAAACCGAGCAGCTAAGTGCTCAACTCACACGCGTGAACACTTCTCTGAATATGGTATTAGAGATATTTAATCTTGTAGCCCACGATTGTTATACATTAGTGACTTCATTCAATGCGCATTAAACGGTATACAACAGTTTATACATGCCGTTTTAACTTTTAATATACATACGAATCTTAATTTGATTATTGTCTTCTGAAAAGCTTTATTTTGCAGTAATTCATTCGACTGAGAATATTATATCAGAAAAACAAGCCGCTAAGTGCTCAACTCACACGCGTGAACACTTCTCTGAATATGGTATCAGAGATATTTAATCTTGTAGCCCACGATTGTTATAAATTAGTAAGTTTATTCAACGCGCATTGAACGATACTCAACAGTTTATACACGCCGTTTTAACTTTTATTATACATACGAATCTTATTTTTATTATTGTCTTCTGAAAAGCTATATTTTGCTGTAATTAATTCGCTGAGAATATTATATCAGAAAAACAAGCCGCCAAGTGCTCAACTCACACGCGTGAACACTTCTCCGAATATGGTATCAGAGATATTTAATCTTGTAGCCCACAAGTGTTATAAATTTGTAAGTTTATTCAACGCGCATTGAACGATACTCAACAGTTTATACACGCCGTTTTAACTTTTATTATACATACGAATCTTATTTTTATTATTGTCTTCTGAAAAGCTATATTTTCCAGTAATACATTCGATTGTGATATTGTATCCGAAAAACAAGCTGCTAAGTGCTCAACTCACACGCGTGAACACTTCTATGAATATGGTATCAGAGATATTTAATCTTGTAGCCCACGATTGTTATACATTAGTGAGTTCATTCAACGCGCATTAAACGGTACACAACAGTTTATACACGCCGTTTTAACTTTTATTATACATACGAATCTTATTTTTATTATTGTCTTCTGAAAAGCTATATTTTGCAGTAATTCATTCGATGGTGATATTGTATCAGAAAAACAAGCCGCTAAGTGCTCAACTCACACGCGTGAACACTTCTCTGAATATGGTATTCAGAGATATTTAATCTTGTAGCCCACGATTGTTATACATTAGTGAGTTCATTCAACGCGCATTAAACGGTACACAACAGTTTATACATGCCGTTTTAACTTTTAATATACATACGAATCTTAATTTGATTATTGTCTTCTGAAAAGCTTTATTTTGCAGTAATTCATTCGATGGTGATATTGTATCCGAAAAACAAGCCGCTAAGTGCTCAACTCACACGCGTGAACACTTCTCTGAATATGGTATCAGAGATATTTAATCTTGTAGCCCACGATTGTTATACATTAGTGAGTTCATTCAACGCGCATTAAACGGTACACAACAGTTTATACACGCCGTTTTAACTTTTATTATACATACGAATCTTATTTAGATTATTGTCTTCTGAAAAGCTATATTCTGCTGTAATTAATTCGCTGAGAATATTATATCAGAAAAACAAGCCGCTAAGTGCTCAACTCACACGCGTGAACACTTCTCTGAATATGGTATCAGAGATATTTAATCTTGTAGCCCACGATTGTTATACATTAGTGAGTTCATTCAACGCGCATTAAACGGTACACAACAGTTTATACATGCCGTTTTAACTTTTAATATACATACGAATCTTATTTTGATTATTGTCTTCTGAAAAGCTATATTTTGCAGTAATTCATTCGATGGTGATATTGTATCCGAAAAACAAGCCGCTAAGTGCTCAACTCACACGCGTGAACACTTCTCTGAATATGGTATTCAGAGATATTTAATCTTGTAGCCCACGATTGTTATACATTAGTGAGTTCATTCAACGCGCATTAAACGGTACACAACAGTTTATACATGCCGTTTTAACTTTTAATATACATACGAATCTTAATTTTTATTATTGTCTTCTGAAAAGCTATATTTTGCAGTAATTCATTCGACGGGGATATTGTATCAGAAAACAAGCCGCTAAGTGCTCAACTCACACGCGTGAACACTTCTCTGAATATGGTATCAGAGATATTTAATCTTGTAGCCCACAATTGTTATAAATTAGTGAGTTCATTCAACGCGCATTGAACGATACTCAACAGTTTCTACACGCCGTTTGAAGCTTTACTACACGTACGAATATTATTTAGATTTTTGTCCTCTAAAATGCCATATTTTGCTGTAATTAATTCGCTGGGAATATTATTACAGAAAATCGAGCAGCTAAGTGCTCAACTCACACGCGTGAACACTTCTCTGAATATGGTATCAGAGATATTTAATCTTGTAGCCCACAATTGTTATAAATTAGTGAATTTATTCAACGCGCATTGAACGATACTCAACAGTTTATACACGCCGTTTTAACTTTTATTATACATACGAATCTTATTTAGATTATTGTCTTCTGAAAAGCTATATTTTGCAGTAATTCATTCGATGGTGATATTGTATCCGAAAAACAAGCCGCTAAGTGCTCAACTCACACGCGTGAACACTTCTCTGAATATGGTATTCAGAGATATTTAATCTTGTAGCCCACGATTGTTATACATTAGTGAGTTCATTCAACGCGCATTAAACGGTACACAACAGTTTATACATGCCGTTTTAACTTTTAATATACATACGAATCTTAATTTGATTATTGTCTTCTGAAAAGCTATATTTTGCAGTAATTCATTCGATGGTGATATTGTATCCGAAAAACAAGCCGCTAAGTGCTCAACTCACACGCGTGAACACTTCTCTGAATATGGTATCAGAGATATTTAATCTTGTAGCCCACGATTGTTATACATTAGTGAGTTCATTCAACGCGCATTAAACGGTACACAACAGTTTATACACGCCGTTTTAACTTTTATTATACATACGAATCTTATTTAGATTATTGTCTTCTGAAAAGCTATATTTTGCTGTAATTAATTCGCTGAGAATATTATATCAGAAAAACATGCCGCTAAGTGCTCAACTCACACGCGTGAACACTTCTCTGAATATGGTATCAGAGATATTTAATCTTGTAGCCCACGATTGTTATACATTAGTGAGTTCATTCAACGCGCATTAAACGGTACACAACAGTTTATACATGCCGTTTTAACTTTTAATATACATACGAATCTTAATTTGATTATTGTCTTCTGAAAAGCTATATTTTGCAGTAATTCATTCGATTGTGATATTGTATCAGAAAAACAAGCCGCTAAGTGCTCAACTCACACGCGTGAACTCTCCTCTGAATATGGTATCAGAGATATTTAATCTTGTAGCCCACGATTGTTATACATTATTGAGTTCATTCAACGCGCAATAAACGATACACAACGGTATATACACGCCGTTTTAAATTTTATTATAGATACGAATCTTATTTTGATTATTGTCTTGTGAAAAGCTATATTTTGCTGTAATTAATTCGCTGAGAATATTATATCAGAAAAACAAGCCGCCAAGTGCTCAACTCACACGCGTGAACACTTCTCCGAATATGGTATCAGAGATATTTAATCTTGTAGCCCACGATTGTTATACATTAGTGTGTACATTCAACGCGCATTGAACGATACTCAACAGTTTATACACGCCGTTTGAAGCTTTACTACACGTACGAATATTATTTAGATTTTTGTCCTCTAAAATGCCATATTTTGCTGTAATTAATTCGCTGGGTATATTATTATCAGAAAATCGAGCAGCTAAGTGCTCAACTCACACGCGTGAACACTTCTCTGAATATGGTATTAGAGATATTTAATCTTGTAGCCCACGATTGTTATACATTAGTGAGTTCATTCAACGCGCATTAAACGATACACAACAGATTATACACGCCGTTTTAACTTTTATTATACATACGAATCTTATTTTTATTATTGTCTTCTGAAAAGCTATATTTTGCAGTAATTCATTCGATTGTGATATTGTATCCGAAAAACAAGCCGCTAAGTGCTCAACTCACACGCGTGAACACTTCTCTGAATATGGTATCAGAGATATTTAATCTTGTAGCCCACGATTGTTATACATTAGTGAGTTCATTCAACGCGCATTAAACGGTACACAACAGTTTATACACGCCGTTTTAACTTTTATTATACATACGAATCTTATTTTGATTATTGTCTTCTGAAAACCTATATTTTGCAGTAATTCATTCGATGTGGATATTGTATCAGAAAAACAAGCCGCTAAGTGCTCAACTCACACGCGGGAACACTTCTCTGAATATGGTATCAGAGATATTTAATCTTGTAGCCCACGATTGTTATTCATTATTGAGTTCATTCAACGCGCATTGAACGATACACAACAGTTTATACACGCAGTTTAAACTTTTACTATAAATACGAATCTTATTTAGATTATTGTCTTCTGAAAAGCTATATTCTGCTGTAATTAATTAGCTGAGAATATTATATCAGAAAAACAAGCCGCTAAGTGCTCAACTCACACGCGTGAACACTTCTCCGAATATGGTATCAGAGATATTTAATCTTGTAGCCCACAATTGTTATAAATTAGTGAGTTCATTCAACGCGCATTGAACGATACTCAACAGTTTCTACACGCCGTTTGAAGCTTTACTACACGTACGAATATTATTTAGATTTTTGTCCTCTAAAATGCCATATTTTGCTGTAATTAATTCGCTGGGTATATTATTACAGAAAATCGAGCAGCTAAGTGCTCAACTCACACGCGTGAACACTTCTCTGAATATGGTATTAGAGATATTTAATCTTGTAGCCCACGATTGTTATACATTAGTGACTTCATTCAATGCGCATTAAACGGTATACAACAGTTTATACATGCCGTTTTAACTTTTAATATACATAAGAATCTTAATTTGATTATTGTCTTCTGAAAAGCTTTATTTTGCTGTAATTAATTCGCTGAGAATATTATATCAGAAAAACAAGCCGCTAAGTGCTCAACTCACACGCGTGAACACTTCTCTGAAAATGGTATCAGAGATATTTAATCTTGTAGCCCACGATTGTTATTCATTATTGAGTTCATTCAACGCGCATTGAACGATACTCAACAGTTTATACACGCCGTTTTAACTTTTATTATACATACGAATCTTATTTTTATTATTGTCTTCTGAAAAGCTATATTTTGCTGTAATTAATTCGCTGAGAATATTATATCAGAAAAACAAGCCGCTAAGTGCTCAACTCACACGCGTGAACACTTCTCTGAATATGGTATCAGAGATATTTAATCTTGTAGCCCACGATTGTTATAAATTAGTAAGTTTATTCAACGCGCATTGAACGATACTCAACAGTTTATACACGCCGTTTTAACTTTTATTATACATACGAATCTTATTTTTATTATTGTCTTCTGAAAAGCTATATTTTCCAGTAATACATTCGATTGTGATATTGTATCCGAAAAACAAGCTGCTAAGTGCTCAACTCACACGCGTGAACACTTCTATGAATATGGTATCAGAGATATTTAATCTTGTAGCCCACGATTGTTATACATTAGTGAGTTCATTCAACGCGCATTAAACGGTACACAACAGTTTATACACGTCGTTTTAACTTTTATTATACATACGAATCTTATTTTTATTATTGTCTTCTGAAAAGCTATATTTTGCTGTAATTAATTCGCTGAGAATATTATATCAGAAAAACAAGCCGCTAAGTGCTCAACTCACACGCGTGAACACTTCTCTGAATATGGTATCAGAGATATTTAATCTTGTAGCCCACGATTGTTATACATTAGTGAGTTCATTCAACGCGCATTAAACGGTACACAACAGTTTATACATGCCGTTTTAACTTTTAATATACATACGAATCTTAATTTGATTATTGTCTTCTGAAAAGCTATATTTTCTGTAATTAATTCGCTGAGAATATTATATCAGAAAAACAAGCCGCCAAGTGCTCAACTCACACGCGTGAACACTTCTCGAATATGGTATCAGAGATATTTAATCTTGTAGCCCACGATTGTTATAAATTTGTAAGTTTATTCAACGCGCATTGAACGATACTCAACAGTTTATACACGCCGTTTTAACTTTTATTATACATACGAATCTTATTTTTATTATTGTCTTCTGAAAAGCTATATTTTCCAGTAATACATTCGATTGTGATATTGTATCCGAAAAACAAGCTGCTAAGTGCTCAACTCACACGCGTGAACACTTCTATGAATATGGTATCAGAGATATTTAATCTTGTAGCCCACGATTGTTATACATTAGTGAGTTCATTCAACGCGCATTAAACGGTACACAACAGTTTATACACGTCGTTTTAACTTTTATTATACATACGAATCTTATTTTTATTATTGTCTTCTGAAAAGCTATATTTTGCTGTAATTAATTCGCTGAGAATATTATATCAGAAAAACAAGCCGCTAAGTGCTCAACTCACACGCGTGAACACTTCTCTGAATATGGTATCAGAGATATTTAATCTTGTAGCCCACGATTGTTATACATTAGTGAGTTCATTCAACGCGCATTGAACGATACTCAACAGTTTATACACGCCGTTTTAACTTTTATTATACATACGAATCTTATTTTTATTATTGTCTTCTGAAAAGCTATATTTTGCAGTAATTCATTCGATTGTGATATTGTATCCGAAAAACAAGCTGCTAAGTGCTCAACTCACACGCGTGAACACTTCTATGAATATGGTATCAGAGATATTTAATCTTGTAGCCCACGATTGTTATACATTAGTGAGTTCATTCAACGCGCATTAAACGGTACACAACAGTTTATACACGTCGTTTTAACTTTTATTATACATACGAATCTTATTTTTATTATTGTCTTCTGAAAAGCTATATTTTCCAGTAATACATTCGATTGTGATATTGTATCCGAAAAACAAGCTGATAAGTGCTCAACTCACACGCGTGAACACTTCTATGAATATGGTATCAGAGATATTTAATCTTGTAGCCCACAATTGTTATAAATTAGTGAGTTCATTCAACGCGCATTGAACGATACTCAACAGTTTCTACACGCCGTTTGAAGATTTACTACACGTACGAATATTATTTAGATTTTTGTCCTCTAAAATGCCATATTTTGCTGTAATTAATTCGCTGGGTATATTATTATAGAAAATCGAGCTGCTAAGTGCTCAACTCACACGCGTGAACACTTCTCTGAATATGGTATTAGAGATATTTAATCTTGTAGCCCACGATTGTTATACATTAGTGAGTTCATTCAACGCGCATTAAACGGTACACAACAGTTTATACACGCCGTTTTAACTTTTATTATACATACGAATCTTATTTAGATTATTGTCTTCTGAAAAGCTATATTCTGCTGTAATTAATTCGCTGAGAATATTATATCAGAAAAACAAGCCGCTAAGTGCTCAACTCACACGCGTGAACACTTCTCTGAATATGGTATCAGAGATATTTAATCTTGTAGCCCACGATTGTTATACATTATTGAGTTCATTCAACGCGCATTAAACGATACACAACAGTTTATACACGCCGTTTTAACTTTTATTATACATACGAATCTTATTTTTATTATTGTCTTCTGAAAAGCTATATTTTGCAGTAATTCATTCGATGGTGATATTGTATCAGAAAAACAAGCCGCTAAGTGCTCAACTCACACGCGTGAACACTTCTCTGAATATGGTATTAGAGATATTTAATCTTGTAGCCCACGATTGTTATACATTAGTGAGTTCATTCAACGCGCATTAAACGATACACAACAGTTTATACACGCAGTTTAAACTTTTACTATAAATACGAATGTTATTTAGATTATTGTCTTCTGAAAAGCTATATTCTGCTGTAATTAATTAGCTGAGAATAATATATCAGAAAAACAAGCCGCTAAGTGCTCAACTCACACGCGTGAAAACTTCTCCGAATATGGTATCAGAGATATTTAATCTTGTAGCCCACAATTGTTATAAATTAATGTGTACATTCAACGCGCATTGAACGATACTCAACAGTTTCTACACGCCGTTTGAAGCTTTACTACACGTACGAATATTATTTAGATTTTTGTCCTCTAAAATGCCATATTTTGCTGTAATTAATTCGCTGGGTATATTATTACAGAAAACCGAGCAGCTAAGTGCTCAACTCACACGCGTGAACACTTCTCTGAATATGGTATTAGAGATATTTAATCTTGTAGCCCACGATTGTTATACATTAGTGACTTCATTCAATGCGCATTAAACGGTATACAACAGTTTATACATGCCGTTTTAACTTTTAATATACATAAGAATCTTAATTTGATTATTGTCTTCTGAAAAGCTTTATTTTTCTGTAATTAATTCGCTGAGAATATTATATCAGAAAAACAAGCCGCCAAGTGCTCAACTCACACGCGTGTACACTTCTCTGAATATGGTATCAGAGATATTTAATCTTGTAGACCACAAGTGTTATAAATTTGTAAGTTTATTCAACGCGCATTGAACGATACTCAACAGTTTATACACGCCGTTTTAACTTTTATTATACATACGAATCTTATTTTTATTATTGTCTTCTGAAAAGCTATATTTTCCAGTAATACATTCGATTGTGATATTGTATCCGAAAAACAAGCTGCTAAGTGCTCAACTCACACGCGTGAACACTTCTATGAATATGGTATCAGAGATATTTAATCTTGTAGCCCACGATTGTTATACATTAGTGAGTTCATTCAACGCGCATTAAACGGTACACAACAGTTTATACACGCCGTTTTAACTTTTATTATACATACGAATCTTATTTTTATTATTGTCTTCTGAAAAGCTATATTTTGCTGTAATTAATTCGCTGAGAATATTATATCAGAAAAACAAGCCGCCAAGTGCTCAACTCACACGCGTGAACACTTCTCCGAATATGGTATCAGAGATATTTAATCTTGTAGCCCACGATTGTTATAAATTAGTGAGTTTATTCAACGCGCATTGAACGATACTCAACAGTTTATACACGCCGTTTTAACTTTTATTATACATACGAATCTTATTTTTATTATTGTCTTCTGAAAAGCTATATTTTGCTGTAATTAATTCGCTGGGAATATTATTATCAGAAAAACAAGCCGCTAAGTGCTCAACTCACACGCGTGAACACTTCTCTGAATATGGTATCAGAGATATTTAATCTTGTAGCCCACGATTGTTATACATTAGTGAGTTCATTCAACGCGCATTAAACGGTACACAACAGTTTATACATGCCGTTTTAACTTTTAATATACATACGAATCTTATTTTGATTATTGTCTTCTGAAAAGCTTTATTTTGCTGTAATTAATTCGCTGAGAATATTATATCAGAAAAACAAGCCGCCAAGTGCTCAACTCACACGCGTGAACACTTCTCCGAATATGGTATCAGAGATATTTAATCTTGTAGCCCACGATTGTTATAAATTAGTAAGTTTATTCAACGCGCATTGAACGATACTCAACAGTTTATACACGCCGTTTTAACTTTTATTATACATACGAATCTTATTTTTATTATTGTCTTCTGAAAAGCTATATTTTGCAGTAATTACATTCGATTGTGATATTGTATCCGAAAAACAAGCCGCTAAGTGCTCAACTCACACGCGTGAACACTTCTCCGAATATGGTATCAGAGATATTTAATCTTGTAGCCCACGATTGTTATACATTAGTGAGTTCATTCAACGCGCATTGAACGATACTCAACAGTTTATACACGCCGTTTTAACTTTTATTATACATACGAATCTTATTTTTATTATTGTCTTCTGAAAAGCTATATTTTGCAGTAATACATTCGATTGTGAATATTGTATCCGAAAAACAAGCCGCTAAGTGCTCAACTCACACGCGGGAACACTTCTCTGAATATGGTATCAGAGATATTTAATCTTGTAGCCCACGATTGTTATACATGAGTGAGTTCATGCAACGCGCATTAAACGGTACACAACAGTTTATACACGCCGTTTTAACTTTTATTATACATACGAATCTTATTTTTATTATTGTCTTCTGAAAAGCTATATTTTCCAGTAATACATTCGATTGTGAATATTGTATCCGAAAAACAAGCCGCTAAGTGCTCAACTCACACGCGTGAACACTTCTCTGAATATGGTATCAGAGATATTTAATCTTGTAGCCCACGATTGTTATACATTAGTGAGTTCATTCAACGCGCATTGAACGATACTCAACAGTTTATACACGCCGTTTTAACTTTTATTATACATACGAATCTTATTTTTATTATTGTCTTCTGAAAAGCTATATTTTCCAGTAATACATTCGATTGTGATATTGTATCCGAAAAACAAGCTGCTAAGTGCTCAACTCACACGCGTGAACACTTCTATGAATATGGTATCAGAGATATTTAATCTTGTAGCCCACGATTGTTATACATTAGTGAGTTCATTCAACGCGCATTAAACGGTACACAACAGTTTATACACGCCGTTTTAACTTTTATTATACATACGAATCTTATTTTTATTATTGTCTTCTGAAAAGCTATATTTTGCTGTAATTAATTCGCTGAGAATATTATATCAGAAAAACAAGCCGCCAAGTGCTCAACTCACACGCGTGAACACTTCTCCGAATATGGTATCAGAGATATTTAATCTTGTAGCCCACAATTGTTATAAATTTGTAAGTTTATTCAACGCGCATTGAACGATACTCAACAGTTTATACACGCCGTTTTAACTTTTATTATACATACGAATCTTATTTTTATTATTGTCTTCTGAAAAGCTATATTTTCCAGTAATTACATTCGATTGTGAATATTGTATCCGAAAAACAAGCCGCTAAGTGCTCAACTCACACGCGTGAACACTTCTATGAATATGGTATCAGAGATATTTAATCTTGTAGCCCACGATTGTTATACATTAGTGAGTTCATTCAACGCGCATTAAACGGTACACAACAGTTTATACACGCCGTTTTAACTTTTATTATACATACGAATCTTATTTTTATTATTGTCTTCTGAAAAGCTATATTTTGCTGTAATTAATTCGCTGAGAATATTATATCAGAAAAACAAGCCGCTAAGTGCTCAACTCACACGCGTGAACACTTCTCTGAATATGGTATCAGAGATATTTAATCTTGTAGCCCACGATTGTTATACATTAGTGAGTTCATTCAACGCGCATTAAACGGTACACAACAGTTTATACATGCCGTTTTAACTTTTAATATACATACGAATCTTAATTTGATTATTGTCTTCTGAAAAGCTATATTTTGCTGTAATTAATTCGCTGAGAATATTATATCAGAAAAACAAGCCGCTAAGTGCTCAACTCACACGCGTGAACACTTCTCCGAATATGGTATCAGAGATATTTAATCTTGTAGCCCACGATTGTTATAAATTAGTGAGTTCATTCAACGCGCATTGAACGATACTCAACAGTTTATACACGCCGTTTTAACTTTTATTATACATACGAATCTTATTTTTATTATTGTCTTCTGAAAAGCTATATTTTGCAGTAATTCATTCGATTGTGATATTGTATCCGAAAAACAAGCCGCTAAGTGCTCAACTCACACGCGTGAACACTTCTCTGAATATGGTATCAGAGATATTTAATCTTGTAGCCCACGATTGTTATACATTAGTGAGTTCATTCAACGCGCATTAAACGATACACAACAGTTTATACACGCCGTTTTAACTTTTATTATACATACGAATCTTATTTTTATTATTGTCTTCTGAAAAGCTATATTTTGCTGTAATTAATTCGCTGAGAATATTATATCAGA
>JAPYXD010000060.1:2500-16867 GCA_030998225.1 Diplolepis rosae
CGTCGTCGGTTCGTTTCCGTCATGAGGTCACTCCATGCGGCAGCCGCATACCCGGCAATAGGCTTGACCAGACCACCATAGATGAGTTTCATCGTCCGGTAGTCCAGCCCCCACCTTGCCGGGGCGACCCGCCGAATGGTAGCGACCAGTTTCTTTATTCTGTCCGCCGTCCTCTCGCAGTGAGTCGTCACGCGTAAGTTGTGGTCCAGTATTACTCCGAGGCTTCGGACGCTCTTCCTGAGCGGTATCGAAGCCCCGTCGAGTCTTACAGTCGGCGCACGCACATCCCAGTCAGAGGGGTACGCCCTCTCCCGGTTGCGCTTCGAGCCCACCTTTCGGGCCCGAGTCTTCTGCTTGGCGCTCTGGTGACATCTGAGGAAGACCATTTCCGTTTTTGTTTTGGAAATTGTGAGCCCGGCGCGAGCGCACCACCTCGCAACAGTGTCGACGACCGCCTGGGCCTTGGATTCGAGGCTCCTGCGCGACTCTGCCGCAACGATGACCTGGAGGTCATCGGCGTATGCGACAAAGTCGCTGCCAAGGAGCCCCTCCAGCTCCCGCAGCAGTCCGTCGAACACTATGTTCCAGGCGCATGGCCCGAGGACCGACCCCTGGGGGCAGCCCATCGTCGCCTGCTTGGCGACGCTGCCCGCACCCCAGGAGAGGCGCATGCGCCTGTTGTTAAAGTAGTCCCCGAGCACGCCCAGAACATTTTGCGGGCAACCTCTGCTCCGGAGACCCCGGAGCACCAGCGGCCACCTCACGTTGTCGAAGGCGCCCGTGATGTCAAAGAGCACCGAGAGCACGAGTCGTTCGTCGCGCCCCCGGAGGATTCTCCTGACATCACATAGGGCGTCCTCCGTCGAACGGTTTTTCGTGAAACCGAACTGCTGCCCCGAGATCCTGCCCGGGCTCAAAACAGTCCTCCTCAGCCTCACCAGAAGAAGCCTTTCAAAGACTTTGCCCAGGGCCGAGAGAAGGCACACCGGTCTGTAGGAACGTACGCACGCCCTGTCCCTGTCAGGGTCCTTGAGGATGATGCAGAGGTCACCCTCCTTCCAGATGTCCGGGAAGACACCCAGCCTCAGGCACGCGTTCACCAGGCAGAGGAATGGGCCCCCCATAAGTGGCCAGGCCATCTTTATGGTTTGGACCTCGATGTTATCAGGCCCTGGGGCCTTGTTGTTCGGTAGCACCCGAACAACATTCCATGCCTCTCGCATGGTGAACGCCTGCTCATCATCAGCCGGGTCCCCAACGTCGTCAGCGTCGGGGAGGTCTGCCTCCCCAGCACAGTCGGGCACGAAGGCTCTCAGAAAGAGCTCCGCACCCTCCCGAGCGGAGTTAACGGGCACCCCCTGCTCATCCCTAACCGCGCAGAGGACGGTCTTAGTCCTTAGTCTACCTGTCTGCAGTCTGTAGACAATGCCCCACGGATCTTTGTTGCCTTTCTCCGTGACGAACTTGCGCCAGGAGTCACGACTCGTCTCTAGGACTTTCCGGCGGAACGCGTTCTTGAGCCGGTGGTATGCCAGTCTTTTCTGGTCTTTTCGCTCTGGCTGTTGTTCTGCCTGGAACCGCCGCCTGGCGCGAAGTACTTCGCGCTTCAGGCAGCTAAGTTCAGCCGTCCACCATGGGTGCGCCCTGCCCCTCCATGCCCTCCTTGGCATGGAGACCTCACATGCCCTTGTCAGGGCAGAGGTAATGCCAACAGCGAACTCCTCCACCCCACGTCTGTCGTGAAGGGAGGGGCCCGAAAGGCGCCTCAGCTCCTCAGAGAGGACGCCAAGGAACGCCTCACGCCTGACCTTGGCGGTGTTAAATCTCGCCGGGCGTTCCGGGGTCGACTGATCCACGACAGGGTCACTGCTGTTAAGCAGGACCTCTATGAGCTGATGGTCGCTCGTCGTGGCATCAGCTCGAACCGTCCAGCCCACCACGAACGGGAGCATGCTTCCCGTCACCAAAGTTATATCAATACTCGAGGACCCCCTCGCTCCACAGAACGTGGCCCCGCACCCAGAGTTCAGGAGGTGCAGTCCATGCGCCGCAACGAAGTCCTCCACAAGTTCACCCCTGCCATCGGTAGCAGGGGATCCCCATAGGACGGACTTGGCGTTGACGTCAGCACAGATCAGGACCCTCCGTCCCTGCAGGGCACGAAGAACACGGGAGAGGTTCCCCAGGTGGCCCGAGGTGGGCTCCGAGTACTGAAAGTAGGCCGAAACTGCATAGAAGGACACAACAGGATTGTGGACCTCCACGCAGACGGCGTGGCGACTGCTCAGATGGTCGAGCTGGGTCACAGTCGTCCGACCATGGTAGGCGAGGACGGCCGCCCGCGGGTCCCGACAGTTTTGTGCCGTTACCCGTCTTACGGAGGCCCCGAGCCCGGCGAGACAGCCATTAGCACTGGAGTAGGGTTCCTGCACCAGTGCGAGGTCCACACCCCCCCTGTGGAGGAGATCGCTGAGCTGGGCAGAGACGCACCTGGCGCCCTGCATGTTCAGCTGGAATATTTTCAGAGGCGCAGTGGACGGCTCAGAGCGTCCTGGCACACCACCACGCTCCGCCAGAGACGGTCGGAGAGGCGTGTGGGGCAAGGTACCGTAAGTAGAGTCAGTCAAGTTGACTGTCTGTCTTTCCTTGTTTCGTCCAGTTCGTTTACTGTGTCTGTTCATTGTCCAGTGTGTTAAGTCGTCCCAGTTGACGGCCGAGTGCTTTTAGGTAGGCAGGGCAGTCCCACTTGGGACCGCTGTGCCCACCCCTGCCACCCGCGCGCCGGCAGGCAGCGCAGACGGGCGGGGCACCAGCCGCTTTTCGCGGGCATGATGTTATGCGGTGCCCCTTCTGCGCGCAGTGCCCACAGGTGTCCTGGGCATCCTGGCAGTGCTTTTCCACGTGGCCGTAGGCCTGGCACCTGTGGCAGCGGACGACGGAGTTCGACGACCGCACCGCGCACCTTCTCCAGCCGACATAGAGGCGCCCAGCCGCCATGGCACGGGAGTGCAGCAGAGGGCTCAGCGAGACCACCCAGTGCACCAAATCGTCCCTCCGCGGGCCAGTCCTTCGGCAGAGCCTGAATCGTTGTCCAAACTCGGCCTCAGTAAGGCCCGCCGAGAGACCATGATTTAGGGCATAGATGGCCCCAACCACCTCCTCCGGGCTGCTCTCCCGGTCGACGTCCATGAGGATGAGTTCCGGGTCTCGTCCCTCCGGGATCGAGGCAACCAGGCCCTTCTCAGTGAGAGCAGCACTGCTGAGGACCTTTTGGATAGAGGCTGGGCTGGCGCTTTGCACCAGAACACCCCCATCCCGCCTCCTCCGCAGGCCACTCACCTGAATCCCGTCACGCACGGGGTTGAGCGCGTCCATAATGGCTTTTAAGGTCGCGCCGCTGTCAGCAGGTCCATCAGTGCAGATGGGCCTGATCAGGACCGCCGGGGTTGGGGGCTGAGGGACCACACGGGGCCGAGCCCCCGACCGCTGAGTCGCCGGACCCGTGTTTGCAGGCCAGCGCCCATCAGCGGCAGGAGCCGCCCCCGAGGGCCCACTGTAGGCCCCAACCACCCCGTTCCTCCTTAGTCTGCGCCACCGTTCGCGGGAGATCCGAAAATCTTCCTCGCTTCCAGTTGGCGCAGCTGCGGCACCAGCTGTGGGCACCGCAGGGGGGCAGGCGGGGAGAGAACACCTCGGGACCGCCGCTCCAGCACTCTTTTTTTTTTGGGCTGCTTGGGTCTGGCCCCGCTCAGCGCCCACACCCCCCTTTGGAGGTGGGGGGGCCGCAGCAGAGCCATTTGCACCACGCGTCGACTTGAGCCTGCTTGCGTATGTTGGCGCAGCCGTGCTCGCGTCATCCGCGCGGTACGCAGCTGAGTGCTGGACCGCGGTCGACCGCCCATCCCTAACCGCCAGCACCCCCTGCAGCTGCCCTTCCAGTCGGGCAACGCGCAGGAGGAGGTCACTCGTCAGTGAGCCCATCTCCCTAAACTTACCGGTGATGACCGCCATTTGTGCCTTATTGATCTTCTTTGAATCATCAAGGCAGTAGGCGGCCATCTCCTTCTGTAGCTCATGGACTCTCACTCTGATAGAGTCCAGAGGCGGAGGTGCGGATGAACCCGCTGACAACGGCATAGGACCACCGCACTCACTCCCCAGTCGTTTGGGGTCTGGGGCCGTCGTTGGCCTCAATCTCTTGAGGACGAGCCCAGCACCCTCTTCGTCACTTGCAAGCGTGCCTTGATCGTCTGTAGCCAGACGACCAGAAGACTTTCTGGCACGCTTGCCACTTGCCAGAGGCGGGAAGACGCCATCCATGTCCGCGGAGAACACTTCACTCACACGCGGTGGCGCGGGGGAAGCCGCCAGAGGCCTGATGACATCCTCATCAATGTCATCCGCCCACGACGTCGACACACCCGCGCCCTTGTCGATCGCACTGACACCGACACTTTTTCTCACTGGGGGTGGGGAGGGAAACGCTTCCTCCTCCCCCTCGGAGGCTGGCGCAGACGAGGGGGGTGTTTGGCCGCTTTTGGCGGCGTTCACAGCCCCCCCCTGCCCTTTGTTCGACTTCTTATGGCCCTTTTTAAGGACCATATCAGTCAGCACAGGTCCCCTTTTTTTGTTTTTAAAGTAGATAGGGACAGTTAATGTGACAGGAGCCTGTGTAAGGGATTGGAAAATAAAAGATCCCTTACGGCTTCGGGGTTTTCAGCCGTTAGGCTATATACCCACCCTCTTCCTAAGAGGCCGCTTACTCTATCCACTTGTTTGCTTTGCCACCACCAGAGGAGCGGTTATGGAGAAACGCGTTCGCAGACATTCTCAAATGATCAAGATCATAAGGTACGTCAGATCGAACACTTTAAAAGAGGACCCAGGTGCTCGAGTCGAGAGGACGGTTAGCCACCTGTGCTTGCAAATGTGCATGCGCAGGCGTTACCAGCGGGGACCACGTGGAGGTTCCGTCCCAAACTTCCACTCTTCGAATCGTCTGTACGTTTCGACGAGTGGCCGTTTCACCTTTTGAATTTGGATTTGGGTCTTTCTACCTATTTGAGATCTCACGGTTCGAGTTATCCGCGAAGTTTGCGGGCTCTCCCCTATTGCAGACTCTTCCGACTTCAAGTCCGCTGAGATCTCGGATACGCACGAGTATCCTTTATCTAGATCTATCCTTTGCCTCCTTGAGAGTGAGGACTTCTTTAGTGAACTTTGCAAAGGTTTGGAAGACTTCTTTTCTAACCAATTGGCTAGCTAGGTTTGGCCATCCCCTTTGGTCACTTTCTATAGCCGACATGAGTGCCGTCCTTTGGGTTTCGTATTGGGGACAGTTTTCTAAAATGTGTTGCATGGTCTCCTCAGCCTCACAGCTACAAAGCTCCCCACCAGTGGTTTTACCGCGCGAGTTTAACCATGAGCGAAAGTTCCCGTGTCCGGTGAGAAACTGTGCCACGAAATGGTCTGAGGTGACCCATTTGCTTCTAATTCGCGTGCTGACTTCAGGGAAGTAGCATTTCGTTGTATTCCCGTGCGTAGCTCTCTCCCATTCGTCCTGCCATAACCGTAGAGCTTCTCGTTTGATTTTGTTTTTACATTCTCCCGGTTTCGTACCCGCCGCGATTACTAGGTTTCCTATTTTTGTTTCATTTCCCGCCCTTACTTGCGATCGCGTCACTCTTTCGATAAGGGCTAGCTTGATGGGCAGTACTCCAGCCAGCACAGGTAGCGCATCAGTTGACACGGTTCTGTATGCCCCCGTCACGCCGATGAGCGCACTGCGCTGTGCTCTGATGAGCTGTTGCAGGTTGCTCTGATTCTCACATGCCAGGTCGTGCCATGCCCTTGCAGCATAAGTTGCTGTTGCGACAAACACTCCCCGGTATATGGTCCTCATGGCCCCGCTTTTCAGTCCCCATGTTTTTCCTGCCAATCTCGCTAGTTTATGGAAGGAGTTTCTGAGTGATTCCGCGGTTTTTATACAATGTGTTTTTATCCCTAGTTTTTCATCGAAGTAAACTCCTAATAGTTTGAAGCATGTCGTGTATTTTATGGTTTTCCCGTTCAGTTTGATTACCGGTCGCCTATCTGTGCATTTACTGTTGCTTTTGTTTTTCTTGTTTAATGTTAACGCTTTCCTGTTATTCCTACTTCTTTTACTATTTTTGTCTTTCCTAATAGATGCTAGCTCGCTGGTTTTTTTCGGTAGCTTTGGTATGTACTTTACGTACATCATTGCTGTTTTAGACTCGGAAAGCTGGAGACCTGCTGAGGCGCACCATTCGCTAATCATGTTTACTATTTCTTGTCCCTTTTTCTCTAATTTGTCTCTCGAGTTCCCTTCTATTACAACTGTGAGATCATCCGCGTACACTACGACGTTTTTACCTATCTTATCTTCGAGTTTCCTAATTAAGTTGTCGAACACAATGTTCCAACAGCTTGGTCCTAGTACTGATCCCTGTGGGCAGCCACGCGATGTAGTCTTTGTTACCGTTTCCCCACCTCCCCAGGAGAGTGACACTGTCCTTTCACTAAAATAACTTGAAATCAGGTTATATACGTTATTCGGGCAGGCCCTCTCCCTGAGTCCATCTAAGATCATTGGCCAGAGTACATTGTCAAATGCACCTGAGATATCGAAGAAGATACCTAGCGCATAGTTTTCCTCGCAGGATTGTACTATGCTTCTGAAGTCGACTAACGCGTCCTCTGTGGACCGCCCAGTTCTAAACCCGAATTGCCTATCTGATATCTTGTCTCCGTTTAGGACGGTTTCGTTTAGTTTTTTGAGTATTAGTTTCTCTAACAGCTTTCCGAGTACTGGCAGCAAACATAGTGGTCTGTAAGACCGTGGATCTGACCTATTTTTACCTCCCCCCTTGTATAGAGCTCGGAGCATGCCTTTTTTCCATGCTGTGGGAAAGACGCCGAGTCTAAGGCACGCGTTTAGAATTTTTTCCAATGTTCCTCCTATGATTGGGCCGGCCATTTTCAGGACTTCAACCTCAACTTGGTCGAGCCCTGGGGCCTTCCCATTCGCAAGGGTTTTTACCGCCGTGACCACCTCCTTTGTTGTGAACTCTGGTTCATCATTCAATGGAGCTGGGCAGGCGCCGCTCCTCGGTCGTGGGTTTGAGCCCAATTCACAGGATGGAGCGTTTGGAATCAGAGAGCTGAGAAGAAATTCAGCTGTCTCTCTGGCTGACTTTGTACAGCTGTTATCCTGCTTTAGATTCCCGTGAACCTCTTCTACTTTGAATTTATCCGTTTGGAGCTTGTACGGGAAGCCCCATGGATTCTTATTCCCCTGGTCTGTTATAAATTTCCTAATACTACTTGTTTTCGCTTTCTTTATTTCTTGTCTATATTTCCTCGCGGCTTCCTTACAACTGCGCTTACTACTTTCGTATTCAGCTATTAATTCTATTTCTGGGTTTTCCGTTTGCCTAATTCGTTTCTTTATTTTACCGTATCTCTTGTTTGCTTTCGTTCGCTTTTGTTTTTCGCGTGTCAGTTCAGGTGTCCACCACGGGGTGCACCTGTACCTCCATTTCTTTCGTGGCATCGAGTTTTCGCATGCTTTGACTATCGCATTAGTCAGTTGCTCAGCACAGTCATTTACTTGCTTTTTTGTTTCTAACGGGGCTTTAGAGAGCACAGTGTCGACTGATGTTTTCAGATATCGATCGAACTTCGGCCTGTTCACCTTCTCATAGAGAAAGCGTCCAGTCCGCCCCTCTGGGGCTGTACCTCTTCCACCTGGGCCTAATTCTATGCTTCCACCGATTCTTATTTCTATTACCCTGTGGTCACTCGTCGTAATTCCCTCCAATACCTTCCATTCTCTGATATGCCTCAGCATATTTTTCGAGACTAGTGTTAAGTCGATGTATGAGGCCTTGTCTAGTCGCCTAAAGGTCGCGGGTTGTGCAGAGTCATTGAGTATTCTCAGGTCGTTCTGCATGATGAATTCTTCTACCAGTTGCCCTTTCTCATCAGTGATGCTTCCTCCCCATGATGGGGATTTGGCATTGGCGTCCACTGAGATTATATACCGCTCACCCCTCAGTTCATTTAGGACATGGTCCAGTTGGTTGAGGTGCTTCTCAATCGGATCTGCATACTGAAAGTAGCATGAAATCGCATAGAAAGAGACGCTTGGTGTGCTCACTTGTACACAGACAAGATGTTCTGTGGTAAGGTGACGCATCACGGTGATGTTAATGTCTTCCTTTGCTGCAAGGATTGCAGCTTTGGGGGTGGCCGTGTCAGTTGCATAGGCCAGTTTTGATGAGGATCCGAAACCTACGGGGCTGTTTTTCCAGCTGTATGGCTCTTGCATGAGCAGCAAGTCCACCCTATTCGCAACTAGTTCGTTTCTAATTTCTCCTACTACTTTTGTGTCGTGGTTAAGGTTATGCTGCCAGATAATGAGGTCGCGCGTCTTTTGCTGTCCGGAGCCGCCTTTTTTCGATTTTCCCCCCCTATTATTATTTTTCGTTTCTGAGTTTTCGCGTTTGTTATTTGTGAATCTATTCTCGGTGCTACTTATTGAATTGGGGGACCTCGAAGGCGTGGTGGATGTTCCAGCCTTTTCGGAGATTGTTTTAGGGTGACCTCCGGAGTAGGAGCTCACCGGGCTTCTCTCAAGTACCATTGCGGGCGGCACCCAGTCACATCTTACGAGACTTACTCGCATTACACACCTTTCGGTGGATCTATTTTGTCGCAAGGGTCGTGATCCCATGTTTTTCGCAAATTTGCCCTCCTGTATCATGGGCTACTAGCTATTGCCCTATATTAACAATCAGAACTAGTAGAGGATTTAACTATTTTGTGTATTACCCCACAGGTATATTTGAATTTTAATTTGCAAATCTCATAAGTTTAACGTTCCGTGCGCGCCCGCTTATCGCCCCTCAGCTTCTATTGGCCGTATTTAGTGTTAATTTTACATTTACTCTACTTTTAGTATCTGTTTTGTCTCTAGATTTAAGTTTTCCGGATATTTACTTCTTTTCTTCAGTTAGTTTCGTTTAGGTTGGTTGGGGGGTATATAGATAGGGGATTTTGGGTGCACAATTGTGGCAAGGTGCTGCAATGTGCATTACCCCAAATTGTGCCTTAATGTCGACTCACCCGCTTCGCCTAGGGGTGGATGGTGGCCGCGTGAAAAACATTTGTGTAGTATCTGTTCTGCTCAGCACGTCATCCACGCTTTCAGCTAGCACGGGGAGGGGTTGTGTAGGTTGTAGGAGGGGGGCTGTGCCCTGAACAGTTTCCATCCCACATCAGTGCACCAAAGGAGTGAGACAGAGTGGGATAGAGAAAGATAGCTGTGTGTGTAGAAAGAGATGCAGGTATACTGGCTTCTCGCTCACCTGCTGTCAGCCATCTACCGGCCAGACCCTCTACTTTGCCTATGAAGGATCAGAGGAAGCATTATGGCCAGTTTCCGGCCTTGAGCAGTGCATGAGTGAAGAGAGACGGAGGTTGACATAGAAGGGTGGTCATGAATGAGGAAAAGAGATGCGGATATAATGGCATCTCACTCGGTCACCGGTGGCCGTCCACCAGTCAGACCTCCTACTCTGCCTATGGAGGAGCAGAAGAAGTATTTTGACTAGTTTCCAGCTCTAAGCGGTACATAAGAAGAGAGAGACGGAGTAAAACATGTGATGACAGTGATGAGTGAGAGAAAAGAGATGAAGATATGGTGGCCTCTCACTTGCCCGCTGATAGCCATCCACCAGTCAGACCTCCTACTCTGCCTATGGAGGAGCAGAAGAAGTATTTTGACTAGTTTCCAGCTGTAAGCGGTACATAAGAAGAGAGAGACGGTGTAAGACATATAGTGATAGTTATGAGTGGGGGAAAGAGATGGAGATATGGTGGCTTCTCACTTGCCCGCTGACAGCCATCCACCAGTCCGACTTCCTACTCTGCCTATGGAGGAGCAGAAGAAGTATTTTGACTAGTTCCCAGCTGTAAGCAGTACACAAGAAGAGAGAGACAGAAGTAAGACATATAGTGATAGTTATGAGTGGGGGAAAGAGATGGAGATATGGTGGCTTCTCACTTGTCCGCTGGCAGCCCTCCACCAGTCAGACTTCCTACTCTGCCTATGGAGGAGCAGAAGAAGTATTTTGACTAGTTTCCAGCTGTAAGCGGTACATAAGAAGAGAGAGACGGTGTAAGACATATAGTGATAGTTATGAGTGGGGGAAAGGGATGGAGATATGGTGGCCTCTCACTTGTCAGCTGACAGCCATCCACCAGTCAGACTTCCTACTCTGCCTATGGAGGAGCAGAAGAAGTATTTTGACTAGTTTCCAGCTGTAAGCGGTACATAAGAAGAGAGAGACGAAGTAAGACATATATTGATGGTTATGTGAGTGGGGGAAAGGGATGGAGATATGGTGGCCTCTCACTTGTCCGCTGACAGCCATCCACCAGTCCGACTTCCTACTCTGCCTATGGAGGAGCAGAAGAAGTATTTTGACTAGTTTCCAGCTGTAAGCAGTACACAAGAAGAGAGAGACGAAGTAAGACATATAGTGATGGTTGTGAGTGAGGGAAAGAAATGGAGATATGGTGGCTTCTCACTTGTCCGCTGACAGCCATCCACCAGTCAGACTTCCTACTCTGCCTATGGAGGAGCAGTAGAAGTATTCTGGCTAGTTTCCAGCCCCCAGCAGTACAGGAGAAGAGAAAGACGAAGTGGGTCGTATAAAGATAGTTGTGAGTGAGGGAAAGAAATGGAGATATGGTGGCTTCTCACTTGTCCGCTGACAGCCATCCACCAGTCAGACTTCCTACTCTGCCTATGGAGGAGCAGAAGAAGTATTTTGACTAGTTTCCAGCTGTAAGCGGTACATAAGAAGAGAGAGACGGTGTAAGACATATAGTGATAGTTATGAGTGGGGGAAAGAGATGGAGATATGGTGGCTTCTCACTTGTCCGCTGGCAGCCCTCCACCAGTCAGACTTCCTACTCTGCCTATGGAGGAGCAGAAGAAGTATTTTGACTAGTTTCCAGCTGTAAGCGGTACATAAGAAGAGAGAGACGGTGTAAGACATATAGTGATAGTTATGAGTGGGGGAAAGAGATGGAGATATGGTGGCTTCTCACTTGTCCGCTGGCAGCCCTCCACCAGTCAGACTTCCTACTCTGCCTATGGAGGAGCAGAAGAAGTATTTTGACTAGTTTCCAGCTGTAAGCGGTACATAAGAAGAGAAAGACGAAGTGGGTCGTATAAAGATAGTTGTGAGTGAGGGAAAGAAATGGAGATATGGTGGCTTCTCACTTGTCCGCTGACAGCCATCCACCAGTCAGACTTCCTACTCTGCCTATGGAGGAGCAGAAGAAGTATTTTGACTAGTTTCCAGCTGTAAGCGGTACAGGAGAAGAGAAAGACGAAGTGGGTCGTATAAAGATAGTTTTGAGTGAGGGAAAGAGATGGAGATATGGTGGCCTGTCACTTGTCTGCTGACAGCCATCCACCAGTCAGACTTCCTACTCTGCCTATGGAGGAGCAGAAGAAGTATTTTGACTAGTTTCCAGCTGTAAGCGGTACATAAGAAGAGAGAGACGGTGTAAGACATATAGTGATAGTTATGAGTGGGGGAAAGAGATGGAGATATGGTGGCTTCTCACTTGTCCGCTGGCAGCCCTCCACCAGTCAGACTTCCTACTCTGCCTATGGAGGAGCAGAAGAAGTATTTTGACTAGTTTCCAGCCCCCAGCAGTACAGGAGAAGAGAAAGACGAAGTGGGTCGTATAAAGATAGTTGTGAGTGAGGGAAAGAGATGGAGATATGGTGGCATCTCACTTGCCCGCTGGCTGCCATCTACCGGACAGACCTCCTACTCTGCCTATGAAGGAGCAGAAGAAGTATTGTGCCCAGTTTCCAGCTGTCAGCAGTGTACAAGGAGAAAGAGATAGAGAAAGAGATAGAGAAAGACAGATGTAGATTTCGGAACGAGTTCAGCTATGATGGGTTAATGCAGCAATAAAATGGAGTCATAGAATGTCAATACATAAAATAGGCAGTCATGCAATCATTAATCAGATGGTTATATCAGATGGTGTTAATAAGTATACCTGCAGATGTATGAATAGATATATAGTAAGTGGTTAAGTTCCTAATACGCTCTCTAGTGGGTGGGAAATTTTCACTAAGCGCGACGCGTGCTACGTTTTTTCTGTTTCAAATTTTAAATTTAAAATTGCAAGTTTGAATTGTTTATCCGCCACTTTATATTAAATTATATTTTTTTATTGAGCAAGACAGAGTTGGGTGGGTTTAGGTGGGGGTTACGATTTGTGTGTGTGGGGGGGAGGGGGGGAGATAGAATTAAGTCCGATTGTGATGATATTCAAGTTATTGTTCAGGAAGTTAATTCAGCAATACTCGACAGTTATTGATTTTATTCTTTAGTTCATTCAAAATTTCAGTTTTCGATTTTCAAATTTTTTACATTACATTATGCACCGGATTTCAGAATAAGGTCAGTCATCGAAAATCAAACAGAATCAAAAACTCAACATCTATCGGGAAATAGTCCACAATGTGAAATATTAAGGCAGTATAATACATAATATATTAAGATAATACATGTTCATTGACCTCTCGCAGCCAATCACCGTGCCCGCATCTCAGCGCCGCTCCTCCCTGCATCCCATTTCGTTTCGCTGCTCCACCTATCGTCATTGTTACGTGTCACTTGTAACTCCACACCCCGTGATTTTTCGTACCGCCGCGCTGCCTTTTTCCTCGTCGCGCCGGGACACTCGGGTCTTGTGAACGCGTTCACTGTACTTTCCGCACGCACCCGTAGTATTCACTTATATATCCACTTTTTTTATTTTCGCAGCGCCACCCTTATCCGTCGATTTAGATCACTCGCTTTTATTTTTATATTTATAATCGCGCTCACTACACTTTACGCACACACCCGTTATTTTTATTTTTACTTTCACACTGTTGTGTTCTCAATTAGTTTAAGTGTGGTTATCACTTTACTTTACTTTATTTCGCTTCACTCACGCACTTGGCCGAATTTGTGTATCGCAGCGCCACCCTTATACGTCGTTTTAGAACACTCACTTTTATTTTTATATTTATGAATGTGCTCACTACACTTTCCGCACACACCCGTTATTTTTTATTAGTACATTTACACTATTACATTCTCAATTACTTTTAATGTAGTTATCACTTTACTTTATTTCACTTCACTTATACACTTGTCGCCATTTGTGTATCGCTGCGCTACCCTTTACCGTCGTTTTAGAGCACTCGCATTTATTTTTATATTTGTGAACGCGCTCATTACACTTTCCGCACACACCCGTTATTTTTATTTGTACCTTCACACTATTATATTCTAAATTTATATTTAGTGTGGTTATCACTTTACTTTATTTTACTTCATTCACGCACTTGCCGCCATTTGTTTTTCGCAGCGCCACCTTTTACCGTCGCTTTAGTCCACTCGCATTTATATTTCTGAACACGCTCACTGAACTTTTCCGCACGCACCCATTATGTTCCCGTATATATTTACACCAGTTTATTTTTATTTAGTTTTTTTTTTTTTTTTTTACTGTAATTGTCGCTTTATTTTATTCCGTTTCACCGACGTTTATTCTTACTTTTTACAGTATTACACCACGCACGTCTATGAACATAGGTTTTTCGTAGCGTCACACAATGTAGTGCCACACCCACTGGCTTCACTCGCGCGCACACGCACCTTTAATATTCGATTTCACTCACTTTGTTAATTATTAATTAATTAATTCATAGTTTATATTATATTAATTTACTTCAATTCACTAATTATTATATACTAGTCACGCATATTACACTTAGTACGGAAGAATTTCACTTATTTTATTAAGTATTTTCATGGTGCCACGCCCACTGGCTTCACTCGCGCGCTCACGCACCCCTGATATTCACAGTTTTTGCTCACTTTGTCGATTAATAACTCATAATTCATATTAATTTACTTCGATTTGTTAATTATTATACACTTGTCACGTGGAAAACACTTAGAACGAATGCATTTTTCTTATTTTATTGGCATTTTTATGGTGCCACGCCCAACTTTTATTTCCCGCGCGCACTGTTTTCTCGTGTTTACGCCAATTTTTGTGTAATTTTTAATGCACTTTTTACACTTTCATATTAAATATGTGTTAATCAAATAACCTAGCGCTAATTTACACTTAATTTCACACTTTTCACAATTTTCGCCGTTTATTCACAGGCGCATGTACGCGGTTGGTTGGCAGTGGTTACGCGGAGCGACGCGAGACACGTCTGCACTCGACGGCGGTCAGTGCGAGAGT